>JALPQI010005872.1:20000-69031 GCA_025490895.1 Thaumatotibia leucotreta | reverse complement strand
CAATCCGCTTGCCCAGCGTGCAGCGTAGCGATTATGGGTATTTTCCTCTTAATGCGTTTATACGCATAGTTAATAGGAGAGGCCTACGTCCAGCAACACTATCATAGGCTGATGATGGACGACTGAAGGTAGACTGGTGTGGTGTAATTGGGAGCACGTTGAGCCGGTAATTCGGAGGAGGCGGGTTTCAGTCCCGTGACAACCAGAGTCTTTCACAGTTAATTTTTTCAATGGTGAGCACATCTGTTACGACATTGTGGCAAATATTATACTGTTTAAGGGTTGCCCCATATCCCTCGACGCGACGCGGAATTGCTTCAGCCGGCCGAAAAAGGGGCTTTATCGAATAAGGGTGGAAAATGCTACTTATACCACCTGCAGCCAGGGATCGGATACCGGTTTCTTCTCCATACAAAAGAACGGTTCGAATTCCGTTCTTCGGTATATATATTTTTCGTTAATTGAGTAATTCAAAAATATGATATTAATAATTATACATAAAATATTGAAAACTACATAAAAAGTGTAAAACATTTTCAAATAATTAGCCATTTCGTGATTTTTCTAAAAAACTGGTTCCGATCCCTGCCTGCAGCCCTACTGCGAACTACGAAATCCGTACATTTCACTCTAATGAAAATGACGCCTTCGTTGGAGTAACCGAGACAAAATCTCGACTTTTACGAACTTCGGTGTTCGCGGTAGCAGGCCTGATGCTTAACCAAGTTGCCAATCGCTAACGCTTAGTAGCGAATCGTAGTTTTGCCTCTCTATCATTCTTTCATATTAGTGCACAAAGACAGTTAGCTACGTTTCGTTTACCTACGATTGACAATTGGCAACTTTGTCCGTGTGGTGACAGCAGTAAGAATACATTTGTCATCACCCCAATTCTTCCCGCGGGTATCGTAAGAGCCGACTAAGGGATTGAAGTGTCACTAACCATTCTTTGATAGGAGATTGATAATGGGCAGCAGCGTCATCATAATGGACACATTACTGAAATCGCCAATCCGTTTGCCCAGCGTGGCGATTATGGGCATTTACCTTCTAATTCCTCGTAATAGGCGAGGCGAGGCCTACGTCCAGCAGTGGACTTAGATAGGCTGATGAAATGAAGTGAAGAAGAAGATTGGCAACTTGTCTAAGCACCCTGGGTATAAATGTAATCTAGCGAAAATCACAAGCAAATATTAGGAAATCTTTAAAAATGTTGTGTTTTACTTAGATATTTTTTAATATTGTTTCTAAAGCTAAATCTGGGCAGGTTTAGATATATTGTGGTTAATGTATTCAAGTAATATAGGTACTAAGGTCAGTGTGGGTAAGTACGGCATATTTTATTTGTAAGGAAAGTCCGTCATATGCATGTGATACTGTTGGGTTAGGGGTGGAAATCAGTTGGTAGACGGACTTTCCTGATAGACGGTCATACCCGTATTGACCTCATGTGCCAAGGAAAGACGACTAACAAGGACACCTAAGCAAGAAAGGTACTGTCTGTTGCTAATTGCTATCTATTCTGTTCCATAAGTTAACTTGTATCGTGCGTCCTGCTTTGCTGGACTACTGTTTAAAAGACAGCCTTTATTAAGACTTTTGCCCCGACTTCTAGCTAAATACGGGTTTTTACACTTTTTACTTTAATTAAGGCATTTACTTATATTTACTTTTATCGTGAGAAAAGGAGAAGCTACCATCAATTCCAACCTTATAACACAGGACCGATAATATACTTTAATAAAATAAAAACCAACCAAGAGCATGTCGGGCCATGCTCAGTGTAGGGTACAGTAGTTATTCAAAAACGGCTGGGCCGATTATTTTCGAAATAGTGTTTTTTTTAATATTCATGAAATACTTTCATGTTTTTTGATTCTATGGAAAAAATGTTAGAGGAAAATATAGCCTTAAGAAAAAAAAATTGGGACCCTTATTAATCTTATTATTTTTCAAAGTCCTATTCAACTACAAGTCCACACTATGGGATTTCAGCAAAATAAAAAAATCATAACCACTTTAATACCCAACAAACAAAAACGTCATATAAGTCTTGACTTGTATGACATAAAGTTGGATAGCGGTCTTATTATAGTAATGAAATGACTACTAGGTCCTATAGACGTATTTAATTTAACTTATTAGTCATGTGACGAATATGTCATAATAAACAGATCTTAGCAACGTCGGTAAGACTAAACTATACGACGTTAAATTAGAGTCTTAGCTAAACATTTGTACGACAATGCAATAGTCATACTAACGTTATAGTCCATTAAAGGTTTTGAACGGACAAAATTAGGTGTTTGAAAAACCTTTATACGACATTATTATAATCTAGCAGTAGTATAGACATTTTCACAGTGACGTTTATAAAACGATCACTACTTTGTTTTAGTAGAGACTTAAATGACCTGGTAGTTTATTTACGACTCAAATATAACATTTCTATTACATGACGTCTATCCCTGACTTTAATCAAACTTGCAGTCGTATTTAAGTGAGGGTTTGACTTTTAAATGTCTAATAGGCCGTCATAACATATATGTACGGAACGTTTCATAATTTTTACAAAGAAAATGGAAGCAAACTAAAACGTTGTGGTACTTTCAAAAGGAAAATAAATAGAGATTTCCTTTTATTAACAAGTACAACGCCAACCACCGTGGCCTTAGTCACAAATGTTGAAGAAGAAAAGTGTTCATCACGTAAACAAGACAAGGGTTCAGTATCAATATTTATTTATTATGAAAGTGATTGCTTCTGTTGCAACCATAGCACTCATGAGTGCTTGCCCATGGCCAAGTCAATCTATTAAGAAGTCTAAAATTAGCTCTCGTTAGAAATTTGTCTATATGCAAATACTGGACCATATTATTTTCAGATAAAAGTTATTTTAATGTTAAAATGTTTAGAAACCTGCACTGTACGTATATACTATCGCCAGTTATTTTCGGAAATTAATTTAAAAATAATTATTTAATTGTGGTGCATATTGACAATATGAAAGGGGTTTTTAATTTTTCGAAGAACCCTAATAGCTAGCTGTCATGGCGTATTACATGGTTTATGGCTAGGACCCTCAGAGATTCTACCACCAAAAAATCCGGCTCGAAGGACCAATTTGAAAATTTGGTGCAAAATTTTTTTTTTTTTTGCAAAAATTTTTGCGGCTTTAAAAACTGTCAGCAGTTCCCTATGACATTTGGTCGAGCACCCCCCGTCTAACTTTCACCGTTGAGCCAGGCCGTCGAACATTTTTTGACCAGGGAGCAAATCCTGAAATGTCAGATTTTTCCCTAGGTCACCGGCGCGCCCTCTATACGACGGTATACAACACTAACCCCCACCAAAACTCCTTCCGGGAGAACAAAGTCGGGATGCAGCTATATATATTTTGTAAGTATATAATGCAGATTACTAAAGTACTTGATTACGGTGGATTCAATATTACAGTAGCTGAATACAATACCGATCCCAAAGGAATGGTTTACATGCGTAACCATAGTACAGCATTACAGTAATTTTTATTATACTAGTAATTCATTACTGAGGAATCGTCATTACTGGAATGTAACCCTGTAATTAACTCCAAAAGGAATTGATTACGCCCAACTCTGAGTACAAGGCACTGAAAACAAGTGATCACAAGTTTTATGATTATTTTAGAAAGTCTGTGTCAAGTTTTGAAGAACTCTTATGGAAAATATCACTTCGTTTAAAAAAGCAACACGTAATGCATCTACTCCACACGGCACCGCAACGTTAAACTGCCCGTCGCGACAACGTGGATTTGCCCGACGCCACGTCGTAATTTCGCACGGTGCAACAACGCGGAATGCCACGACGCCGCGCCGTAATTTCCCACGGTGCGATAACGTGCAATGCCACGACGTCGCGCCGTTTTACGTTTACGACGCCGCACCGTGGTCATGGGGCCGGGCCCTATTTACAGTCAATGCCACATTCTCATTGGTCCATTCACATTGTTTCCAATATAACATGACCTTGTCTTATATTTTAAAGGTAAACGGGTCTTAATCGCGTAAAATTACAATTAATATTAGAACGGCCGTACACCTGTGAGTTCTTACGCAAGTTATAGGGACGGAGCTATACTGAAGGTGCATGCAAACCAAAAGAGCATTCGCTGTTCTATCCCCCACTCTACGAAATCAACGAATCACGTTTCGTGTAATGATCGAATTTCGTAGGGTAAGGGGATAGAACAGCGAATGCTCTTTTGGTCTGCACACACCTTAAGGAATGAGAGGTGCATATGCATATTACTATCTCATTCCTTAGTATAGCCCCGTCCCTATAACTTACGTAAGAACTTACAGGTGTACGGCTATCCTTAGAGCGCTCGTACACCTGTAAGTGCTTACGTAAGTTATAAGGACGGAGCTATACTAAGGAATGAGAGGTGAATACCACTATCTCATTCCTTAGTATAGCCCCGTCCCTATAACTTACGTAAGAACTTACAGGTGTACGGCTGGCCTTATACTGAGGTTTCGGGCATGACGTTATACCCGTGGCAGGCTGACGCCAACTCAACCTAACGTCATGTAAGGGCAAAGTCATGTCCGAAACGTCAGGATAAAATTAAACGTATAAGTTTATACAATTAAGACCCGTTTATCGTTAAAATATGAGTGATAATCGCGAAAGTTTAAATTAATATAGTTAGTAAAAGTCAAGGTCATAATATACAAGGTGGCTAACAAATAAGTACATTGCCGTTGCCTGTGTGGCTTTGGGAATCAGAAGAGGCCCACTATTAGGTTTTTAGAAATTCAGATGGGTAGATTTAATTTTTAAATTAGGTACGTAAAATAATTTTAGCTCCTACTAATACTTACTACATACTAATAACTTTTGAAACTAAATCCCTGGAAGGCCTACCCTGCATTCTCAAAAATAGAATTACGATTTAGGTGCCAAAAATATATGTACCTACTTTCGGAAATTAAACACTTCACGTTCAAAATAAAAAAATAATAATAAAAGGTTTTCACAAGTAAGTTAGGATACAGGAGACGCTCTTATTTCGCTCTACTAATATTTTTGTCACTGACCATTATTCGATAAAAGATTGATGATGGGCAGCAGCGTCATCATAGTGGACACATTACTGCGATCACCAATCCGCTTGCCCAGCGTGGCGATTATGGCCATTTACCTCCTAATGCGTCTATACGCATAGTTAATAGGAGAGGCCTACGTCCAGCAGTGGACTATTACAGGCTGATGATGTAATATTTTTGCAACCATCGTTGCCTAAGATATTTTTCTTTTTTTTGTTAACGTATTCGATTTTTATATTTTCGAAATTATGGCCTGTAAACACTTATCGATTACACCCTGTATAAAGCTCGATAGAGCAGGAAATTTGCAGTGGAACTCAATTTCGTAATTTTGGTGGTTACATTAATTCACATTACAACCGACGATATGGCTGAATATCACTACATAGTATAAAATAAAGTCACTTTTTCTGTCCCTTTGTACGCTTAGATCTTTCAAACTACGCAACGGATTTTGATGAGATTTTTTTAATAGGTACTTAGAGTTATTCAAGAGGAAGGTTTATATGTAGGTATAGTAGGGTGTTTCATTTTTCCAAACTTTTGATTTACGTTTGACTTCGCTTTTCCCCCTGGTTCTATGCCTAAATAGATCCCATATACCAAAAATCAGGGAAATCGGACGATATTTAGAGGTTGCGCTCGGAAGCAACTTTTGTTTGAAGAAGTTAATGTAGGTGTAGAAACAAAACATGTGTAACTTTTCGTAGTAGGTGGTTTAAAAGTGGTTTATGTGCGTAGTTGGTAGGTATATTAAAGCAAGCATATAATTAAAAAAATTGTAGTAGACGTGGAATTTGGTTGCTGGACAAAGTTCCCTGTGATAATTTCTTGGGCGCTCGACTACCTTCGAGGGAACAAGTTTTGTTGGTGTTTTTGTACCATCACATGGAAAATAAATATACACTTTCTGAAGCTGCGAAACATACAAGTATTAAACTGCAAGAAGTGTGGAAAAAGGTTAAGACGGAGGTAAACATTCGAGCCGACAAACAAAAACTTGAGAACTTGGAGTAGGTACCAAAACTTGAGAAAAGATGAGTGCAAAAATACAGAATTACAGACACGGCTAACATGAAACACCAATTTTGGAAAAGCAATCTCGACGTACTATTTGGTATCGCTAACAAGAATGTAATGGCTATGAAGAACGTACTAGAAAACGACAAAGAATTTTTAAGAGAGTAAATCGCATGAATTCGTCAATGAGCGGTGTAGACCAAAAATTACACGAAAAATTACAAAACAAAAAAAAGAAGATGCCCGTAAAATAAAACAGCTTGCAGCTAGCACTTCTATACCTTGGGGATTGGCCTCAAAAAGGTTTCCCATTTAGAGCACCAGGAGCTCTCCATCAAGCAAGGTGGATGGCAAAGGCCTCTTTTAAAAAAAGAGCTGTATGGTATGAAACAAGTAGGATATTTCGTGTCTCATATCATATACGTCCAATTTTGGCATGAAGCAATGGTAAGTCGATGGGCTGCCAAGTATGACTGGGATATGCTACATCTCATAAACAATTATCCTGATAAAAAAGTAAAAAAAGTGCGCTTGAGAAAGTCACGAAGCGAACAAAGGAAGAAGTTGCAGCTTATGTAGCTAAATGAGAACTTATTTAATTATGGATGCATGTAAACACCACTGTATTTTAAGTTTAATAAATTCTTTTCTGTGTTTTTAATAAGTTTAAACCACACTTTTGATAATTTTGGTAATAAATATGAAATAAACTGATTTTTTGTGATTTTTTTGTATCTGTTCATCCAGCGCAACCTCTAAACAATGTCCAATTTACTTGAAATTTGGTATATATGCGTTAAATATAAGTTGGACCCGGGGGACGATCGAAGTCAGAAAAAATATCGCGATTTTTTTTTTTCCCATACAAATGTGAAACACCCTAAGGTATAGTACCCGTGTATCGCCTCCGCTTAACGGCGTCGGGCTTCTAACACTCTCGTTAGTAATTCCGTATCCCTTTCCGACCGGTTTGATATAATCCTGCAAATTACTTTGCAAAAATCCTGTCACCAAGTAAATTGTATTTTCGAGCTCAAACCTATACCGATCGAATCCGCAGACACTAGCCGACACGTAAAAGTAGCAAATACCTTAGGGCGGCCGCATCAGTCAGTCGCACAAGACAGCGTTGAAGATGGCGATGTATTTTGGTGGGAGTAGTAGCACATGTAAGTTCATAATTTCGTATATTTGCGGTGACAAACATTCTATTTATTGAGTGATACTTACTCTTAAAGAGTTAAACGTTTTTATTTAGCACAAATTAGAATAAAATTAAGTGATTTCGTGTAAACAATATGCCCGTAAATAATAAGTGCACAAAATTGTAGGTTCGGACGGAGCTCGTCATAAATATTTGCACGGATATGCATAATCGGTCTTTGCGCATAAAATGAAACCAAGAAAGATAGTCATATGTTTTGAAGAATTGGTTACATATTTCGTCTAATTCGTTAGGTATATATTTCATCGTATTTTAATTAGCGTATCCAAGGAACTGGGTTAATAATATCTTGTATTTTCATCTTGGTTAGGCACTCCATAGTTGTCCATACCTAATATCTCTCGAATTGCTTAGGCCTTGCTATTATGAATGTTGCTCTTTTGAACTCTTCTTAAGTTTTGCTTATTCGTGGATGAATGAGGAAAACACATTGTAGAAGGACGTCCAATCTTGATAGTTTCCGTTAAACTTTGCTATGTCTATCTTCGGAAGCTTCACGTCATCACTAAAGCTAGGTGTGAGATTACTGCTAATTCTGCTTGTGCACGACGTAATACTTTTTAGCATACGCTTTTTAAGTATTTAACCCCAAATATTTTCTTGTTTGGCTATTAAAACCCGTTAATTCCGTTCACATCTTTATATCTATTGTTGAATTACTGTGGAAAACTCAATGTGTAGTAAATATCGTTTTTTTTCTTGTGTGAATATGTATAATGTAATGTAATTTACAGATTCTTCGTTTTTCCCAGTCAGTAAAAGTATATATTGCAAATAGTACTGGTTATTACACGTTGACTCCAAAAAATCGTCGCTTTAATCCATTCATCATATTATTATTAGCATTGATAATACATTTTTAACTTCTCGAAATCATGAAGTGAAAATTTTGATTTTTATTTTCTAATTTACCGCTTAAAAGTAGCTTTCACATTTAAAACTCATTTATTTACGTTTGACATCCATCGTTGGGTCACCAATTTACATAGGTGTGCGAAAATTCAACTCCATCTGCCCAGTACTAGTGTCGGAGTAAATCGGTTGTAACAGACGGACAGATGGACACGCCAGTGATCCTATGAGTGCTCCGTTTTTTTTTCTTCTTGTGGTACGGAATCCTAAAAATATAAGATCGCTTATAATAGGAAGTTTTTTCATTAAATAATGTGTTTTATTAATGTTTTTATGCATGTCCATACTAATTTGCAAGATCTTGCATTTACGTATAGGGTAAAATCACCAATAGATGAACAGTTAAGCCACTTTCCCAACTTTGAATATTTTTTTTCTATATGATGTAACTCATACTCATCAATTTTAATTTTTTTATATGAT
This sequence comes from Thaumatotibia leucotreta, assembly GCA_025490895.1. NCBI lineage: Eukaryota > Metazoa > Arthropoda > Insecta > Lepidoptera > Tortricidae > Thaumatotibia > Thaumatotibia leucotreta. Next base: position 60,361 of record JALPQI010005872.1, on the reverse strand, counting down.
TTCACATTTAATTGAGTTTAGAATAAGTTATTTTCGTGTCTCGTATTAAACTTCAGTAATTTTATAAAAATGATTATATTAAAAAAGGGGTCAAATTTCCCAGTAGTTGAACAAAGTGCCCTATCACTGAACAATTTGACCCCAATAGATGAACCAGCATAATTGCAATATAGCGAGACCAATATATGAACGGCCAGACTCCAATAGATGAATAGAGCATAGTAAAAACGTTAGTTTCTTAGATAAATTAATTGTATTTAACTTAAAAAACCTTCTTTTGGTGAAATGTAAACACGGTGTACATTGTGTAATAATCTGATCTCCAAGATTAACTTTTCCCAAATTAAACCGTTCAATTAAATCAGTTGGTTCATGTTTTGGACACCGCATCAACGAAATGAACGAACTAAATTGATTCGAATTCATTTATTGGAATCCAACCCAAAAGATGAACCAGTAAATTTTCCTAGTTCACGTTTTGGACAGCGATTCTTAAGTTGAACAATCCCGTTTCCATACAAAAATAAATTACTTTAAAACGTGATACAGGAAAAAAGTGTCGTTCATCTTTTGGTCTAAAAATCAACTACAAAAGTGATTGTAATTTTATATATAAATATTACATCTAGCTATTTTATTATAATTTACACAAGCATTTGAAAATACGAGCCTTTGCCCAAAAGTTGACCGTCGTTCATCTTTTGGCCCGAACACACAATATTGGAACCATAACTTGACCAGCAAATATCTCATAAAATAAATAAAAACAAATTATTATTTATAATATACACAATAGAGATATTAGTCTAAAATCTATACTGAAGTGAATCAAGGAAATAAAAGCCATATTCGATTTTTTACGTAATTGTTCGCTTAAATTTTTGAGGGCTATTCTTAATAAGGATCCCATATAAAACGCGATTTTGGCGCGAAGCGCAAATTCGACGACCGCTCACTGCCTCGTACGTGGCTTAATTGTCTGTGAAATCGCATGGGAGACGCGATATAGTGCTGCTGCGTGTGAGAAAAATACTCCCGGGCGTGTAAAATTATTCCTAATTTAATTATTTGCATTTTTAGACCTATCAGTCAACTTCTGGGTGGCAGTCATCTATTGGTGCTTTTACCCTAGATCCTGAACGTCACTTTCGTGCATGCGATTTTTTTAATGATAAAAGGCAATTAATTTTTTTTTATTATTTTTTACAAGTATACGAAGATAATTTAAAACGATCTACATACATTTTTCATAAGATTTTAGAAAATGTTTGTCTCGGTCGTAAAGGGGTATTTACCTCCCTTGATGCACAATGTACTATTTTACCACTCTGTTTACCGAAATATACACTCATTTTTATGTAAGATAAGGGACTTAAAACACATAGTATAAGGTGCTCCATTCAACAAGAGCAATTAATTCCAAACCTGCTGTCATTCAACCCCTATTCTGAAAGCGAACGACAAATTAACGAGCGTGCGACATCGATTAACCGCCTGATTTATGTGCCTACCTCTTTGTTGATCGCTCATTGTGCCCGTCTATCGAAAGACAAGGAGTATTTGAGTATACTCAGTACCCTAGAGATTAAATTTATCACGGTTTTTATTTGTAGATATCATAAACTAAATCGAGAATTCGAGACTTAATTGTTAATATACTATGTCATTTCCCTGTCGTGTTAAGCGTGACGTTATTATTACTTGTTACTTATGGATTTTACGAGAAACTTCAGTCGTCAATAGAATCTGAAAAAATGTACATACAGTCATACACAAACCTAAAACCATGCATTTTTCGATAATGCCCCACTAAAACCAGCACTGCCCTGTGCTGGTGGCTCAGTTGCTGCGCCTTTATGCTCCCTCTCCTACTAGATTTCTTTTTCGACCTCGTCTGCGCAATTTGGTAGCAGTGCCACCAGCTCGAACAGTTTCTCGCCGAAAATCACCGCTTGTCCGGGCCCTTCACCTGATAAACTCACTCCTCGAATCGGCTCCGCACTGTGATGTGTTTGCGAGTGGATGGCGGTACGTATGTAATGAATGCCTGAAGTTCTGTGAGACGATGAACGCACGGCCTTCCTCTGTGATGTGATAATTTGTTCTTACTTGTTTGCCAAGTGTATTATTTTATTTATTAAATTGTGTCTACGTTTCACAGTGCCTTGGATCTCTGTAATGCTGTGAAATTGTATGTATAATAAAAATAAATAAATAAATAAAATAAATAATCACGCACTTTTATGACAGAATCTTGTAGGCTTATGATGGTCCAGTGTTTAAGGCCATATTCTTTGACCTTTCAACGCTAGTTTTAAGAGTCATCCAGCCTCCGCTAATACCCGTGACAGTCGCCGTCAATGATGACGTGATACTGTAATACTCATAGTGAAAATATTTACAGTACTACAACTATGTGACTAGTGTGAATCGAAACGACATAGTGTAACATATTAATAATATAAGAGATTAATTTATAATCTGGCAAGCTCTTGCAAGCCATGTGTAAAGTAGACGGTAAATTTAGAAAATACACGGATGCGAGACTATCCCATTAATATATAATACGAAACTCGTTATAGATCCGCGGTACTATAATGCGTATCAGGCGTACAATATCATAAAAAAATGATGCAAACATGCTGATTTTCAAAATTTTTGATGGACTGTCCACGAAAAAAGTATATAATTATACATGATGATCAGGGGTCGAACTAATCATGCAGATGACGCAAAAATAACGTACCTAATTTTGCATTATAGGATAATGCTTTTATTTAAGCTTCCGTGCTGCATATTTCACAAAGTAATATAATAATCGCGAGTAAATCCATTACATTTATACAGGATGAAAGATGTATTGATTGTATTTTGTAGTTACACCCAGGGTATACTTGCTGCTATCATAAAATTTGTGAGGCCTATATTAAAGGGTGTATCATTTATTATAAATACGACTTTACTTGGCCATATTTTTTTATATTACATGTTTATATAAAAACATACATGTGTCTAATTACTGCTTTAATAAGGTACACATTTCATCCTAGAAACTCTACGTAAACCATCTGGATTAGACACAACTAACCCAATCCAAAATCCTGATCTCCTGAGTAATAAAAAAATATTTCGGATAAGTATTTATTACAAGAAAATTTACGTTTTGCGAAAAAGACGACATCACACACAAAAAAATCGTACTTTGAAAGACACGCTTTCATGTGCTTCGTAATGTCAAACATTTAGATATTGCCATAGCTCTTATATTGCCCAAAAAAATGACCTGAATTTGTGAAAGGATACTTTAAAGAGAATATAGTATGTAGCTTACGTGTATTTTGACTTTGACATCTAATATAACTGTCATGGAGCATTTATATCTACCTGTTCTAACTATGGATCAAGCCCATGGTGTTTCATTAAGGATTTTATGTATGGCTGATTCTTATAGCTGCTTCGCTGTTCTCGCACGCATAAGAAAGTGAAGGGCATCTAAAACGTTGTGTGAAAATCCGATTTTATGTAACACATAAAATCCACCACATTTTATTTGTGTATGCCTGATTGAGGAATCATGAAGACTCCGTTTAGATAATATACTCGGGTAGCATCTTGACCTATTGCTTCTTAAAATAGTACCATGGAGTCGCTGAAATAGTCTTACATTCAGCTGTATAGGTTTGTCCGAAATACGTTTGATAGGCAATATTTTAAGCACGATAAAGCCCCTAAAAGAAATAATTTGGAAAGTAGCCATACATTACGTACACACCATACACTCAGAACATAGAAACGCAAAATAATACATATTTCAAAAGTTAGACCAGGTTAAACTTGTATTTATAATAAACGATACAGTCTTTAATACTATTTGCGTTTTTTTTGGCTCTATATTTCTGATATATTGTGTTATCTCCAAAATGCATTTGAATGTTGGTTCTATGTTTAGTATGTTTTGATCACAGCACGTACATGTTTTTGTCACGTATCTCCAAAAAGGGTAAATTATAACAATATTCTTGTAAATTCGACATTCAATTGTGTATTTTAAAACATTAGTAAAAGAACGGCATTATGTACTTAACTTACTTATTTCAAATGACACTTTCGTTTTAGTAAAAATAGTAATAGTAAAAATATTTTTTGAAAACATTCTATAGGTGATTTAATGTCATCCACATTATTAGTACGATCACTGTACATGGTCAAGTTTATCTGTGTTATTATACAGGGTAACTTTTTCACCGTTACAATAAATATGTACCATATCATTGGTATAGATAATAGATCACATTTATCAAGTAAAATTTTCAATTTTTTTTAATTTTTATTAATATACCCTTCATGCAAATGTAACATAGTGGGCGCTATTCCCTATAGCAACTTTAGTCATTCGTATATTTTTCCATTCAATTTTTTTATGAAAAGCTTATTTCTCAGTACAGATTGCGCATTTTTACGCGCTTGTGCGAGAAGTGGTTCATTTTACGTCAGGTCGAAATCTTCGGAGGGCCATATGTACTGAAAAACGTCGTACGATACACGTGCGGAAACGAAATTCGTAACTCGTGTCGATTTAAAGCACTCCCTTCGGTCGTACTTTAATTTATCTCCACTCCTTTAGTACTTAATTTTTTTCGCACTTAAATCGAAATGTACTAATTCTCGGTATGTTTCGTAACAATTCGCATTATTTTCCATAATTTTTTTAATTGATAGTATATTATTAGTAGTATTTTATTGATACTCATGTCTGCCTGCGACCACGGGTGTAACGTCAGGATATAATTAAACGTAAGTTTACGCGATTAGGACCCGTTTGTATTTAAAATATGAGTGATAGTCGTGAAAGTTTAAATCAATATAGTGCGACTGCTTGCAAAACATTTCATAAAATAATTCGAATTCCAAAATAAATTGTGTTTTTAAAATTTTATTGGATGATAACGAACTATTATGGATATAAAATCCTATTTTTAATAGATACGAGTAGGTACCATTCTTAATTATTTCACTATTTTCGTCATGTCAAAATGTGTCATGGTCTTATCACCAGTAGTTATCCTACTGTTTTTATCTATACTGTGTCATATGTTTGTTATTGTTTTGGTTTAATATATTGAATAACATAATTCTATTAATTTAGTCACTCACCACTTATGTTTATTCAGTCTCCGAAGCCCCAGTGATGATAACATTTTTTTGTGTGTTATCACACCAATCTTAAAGATAGTTTGGTTGACGACAGCGGTGCGCAAAATTGACGTACGTCCTCCCTCCAACAGGTCCCGATTGGGACTGAAAGATGACAGCAGGAGCGATCCGGGAGAACAATTTCACATATTTTGTAAGATGAAATATAATTCTTATAATATGAATGATTTCTTCTTGTTAATCGTTGACACAGACTTTGACGTTTCTTCTGATATATTTTTTTCTTGGTAAAGTTATGTAGTTTCTTAGCAAAATGAGTTTTCATGCAGAGATTAGATCTATGTTTGGGATCGTTTTTTATAGGGCGAAGTTTGGTTAAATACTTAATACTAATCAATGCGCGATAGATCAAGTTCTCAAATGTAACATATATAAGTTTTACTTCATAAGGAAGTAGTATTATTGAGAAAACTGAAAAAAACAAACGGGAATTCTACGCTTACCTCGCCTTAATCGCGAAAGTGACGCGTAGCACGATAAATAGACAAAACGGGACCATCATAAGCCACCTGGTCTTATAACGAACTTAAAATCATAAATCTTGAGTTCACATACATTTTTACCTAGGGTAAGTTGTGGATCAATGAAACAACTAAATTTCAAACCATTGTATCTCTGGTCTTTTTGAAGTTACGAGAGAGATATTGTATTCGAAGATAAACAATTAAGTTGGCTATCGAATCGCATTCTTGGTTTCTACTTATTTTCAATAGTGTATGTGTTATGCAACTTTAAACAAAAAATGAGATTTGTTTCATTGTGTCCTCTCCTCGTGCATGTATTCAATGAAACACCTAAATTTTTACATTGAAACAGATGTAATAAATTCAATGAACTTATGAAACAGACTTTTAACCAACATTGGAACTGTGTTATAAGTAACATATATATAAGTACGCATGCAATGAATATAAAATAAAGGAAAGTTAATAATAACGGTAGGCTGGAGTAAGTTTAGTTTAGTAGGATTAAAATTTGTTAAATGATTAATAATACCATTGAAAGATATATGAAACCGATAGACTGTTTCATTGTATACAACCCAAGTTTCATTGTAACTTAACATTGTTGTCGATAACTGTCACATATTGCAAAAAAAGTTATGTTTTATGTGTCCTCGTAGTATGACTGTTACCCAGGCGAACGTGGGAGGGTCCTGGGCGTCTCCACGATAGATATCATACACTTTGTGACAACATAAATATCTTGCTGTTTTATTGTGTACGTATGTTTTATTGTTAAACATATTACTTACACTATTGCCATCAATGAAACATTCAACTTTTTAAACTGTCTTATCTCAGCCAATTTGAAAGTTAAAAATCGTATATTTTGCCATAAAATAGACTAATAGTCATCATTCTTTATGGTGTGTTAAAAAGTGGCTCTAGTTCTGAAAATTGCATATATATTCTTAAAATGTTTTTGAAAAAAGTGTATTGTTTCAATGCGTACTAATAAATAGTGTTCAGTGAAACAGCGTGAGCTGTTTCATTGTAAACAAAAAATATCAACGGTAACCAACATTGAAACAGAGTTACATAATCAGTAGCGAAATATGTAATTATAATATATTATGTGGTTGTTCTTAGTAAAAGGTACCTACTGATTCTTGGGAAAATGTATTTATTAACGAATCTTTAGGACATTGGCGCATTCTGCAACCGAAAAATGTTATGTTTTAATGAAAACAATCACATATTAATACAATATGTAGGAACAGAATGTTTTATAAAATAAAAAATATGTTTTATTGCCATTATTAATTACTACGCATATAATTTTACGAAATATTTAATATATAATTTTATAATACATAATATAATTATACTAGTCAACAAAAAACATTAAAAATGTACTACTTAGACTCTCTTGTACCACCCGGGTTTAGCCACGTAACCAGGTATTCACCAGCAGGAGCTAAAGTGACCATTTTATTGTGCATATAAAATTTGTCACTCTAGCTACTGGTCAGTGTTTAACCCTAGGTTATACAAGTGGGCCTTAATAGGTTGATAATGAGGTGCTAAACATGAAACATGTTTAAATGAACAGTCTCATAGAATAGTAACCTTTTGCAATTTCACATTCGGTGTACAATAAAACTATACAATACACAACGAAACATGGACGTGTTTCATTGTACATAACATAAAAATTTTTCATTGTGAGACACCAGGGTATTATTTTAAACTAAATAAAAAAAAAGAGGCCAAAACTTGAACTAATTTTGAAAGTAGTTAGCTTAAGATAAACTTGAATATATATGCAATACGATAAAAATATAAATACTACCAAACTATTCTCTGTATTCTTGCAAAAAATTACGAAACATAAATAAAAATTGTTACTTTTCCTGGTTCAATTCACTTTGAAGCATGTAGCGACGTGCTCCTTCTGCGATCGTCGCTCGCACCCTGGGGAGTTATGGAGGGTCCCTAAGCTCGTCCTTGTTTGATAGACGGGGCTAGCCGTTAATGTCAGGTTTCCGAGATATCGCAAAGTTTCATTGTGTCCGTTTGTGTCAATGTTCCACAACTAACCCTACTTAAAATTATTGACATAGGTATATTAGTATTGACGTAAATATATACCTGCGAAATTGTTTCACGATATGTGTCAAAGACGTCAAGTGTTATGGAAAGTCAGCCATATTTGTTTAATTTGTTTTTTTAGATTCTGCTGAAGATTGGTATACTTGGTTCAGGTTGTTCAGCCTAATGTCCCGGCCAGGACGTTGGTCTAAGGCGACCAGCGGCGAGCGAATCCATGAGTTGGAGCGGGATGCCGATGTGGGTACGAGAGGGAGCACCATACGTTTTCCGTAAGTCGGTCGCCTTAGACCGATGTCGTGGCCGCAGCGTAAGTGCTATTCGCGACTTTATTTGGTTATTTGGAATTACCAAATTAATTAAATTTAACGGAAATCAACATAAACACGGTGTAACTCTCTAGAGTTAACTTTGTATTTATAATATAATTATATAGTAGGAATGTGTGTGAAAATAATGAACGTGTTTCACCATTCATCCCGCGCAATTAATTCCCAGTCTCCTGTCATTTAGTCCCTATTCTGAAAGCGGCCGACAAATTAACGAGCGAGCGACATCGATTATCCTCCTGATTTATGTGCCTTGCCGCTTTGTTTGTCCCGCTTTGTAAGCTATTGGAATCTCTCAATGAATTCAGGACAATGAGGCTTTGAAATAATAAGAAATTTCACGTTTTTCGGCACTTTATAAAATCCTAAATTAAGATTAACTACGAAATAAATCTATGAAAACTGATAAACTCGCGTATATTAACTAACTTTAACTTCAATCCCATGTTTCGACTTTGTCAGTCATTCGCAGACCACGAACCCTTTAAAGTGTTCGAAACGTCGGAATGAAGTTAAAGTTAGTTAAGCAACTACTTAGTCTGCACTTTCTGTCTATTCCACTCTGCAGAACCCTCTTATGTGCCGTGTGGTGACGGCAGTAAGAATCTCTTTTTTGTCACCGCCCAACTCTTTCCGTGGGTGTCGTAAGAGTCGACTAAGGGATTGAAGTGTCACTGTTATTTTTTGATAGAAGATTAAAGATGGTCAGCAGCGTCATCATAGTGGACGCATTACTGCGATCGCCAATCCGCTTGCCCAACGTAGCGATTATGGGCATTTACCTCCAAATACGCATAGTAATAGGAGAGGCTTAGGCTGATGATGCGAACCCTCTTATTCCTATGCATTAAAAAAGCAACATAAACTATGGGCTAGGACTACGGTACAACCGCGAAAATCGAAATTCGTAAATTTCGAGGATTTTTCTCTGTCACTCAAACGAAGGCGTCATTAGAGTGAGAGAGACAAATCCTCGAAATTTACGAATTTCGATTTTCGCGGTAGTATAGGCCAGGCCCTAAGAGTCCAAAGATACAGCCATCACTAACCCATACCCAATATACCCATGGGTTCACCGAAAGCCACAACAATGACAATGAAATTAAAATAATATATTGCCATTTGAAATATCACGTCGTGTTTTCTTCTAAATTCAAATACACATTTAAATAGATCGCGCTATGAAACGAATTTATTAAAATTCGGAGTTCGAAAGAATTGAAATTTAAATAAATTGAACACGGCCGAACTGCCAGCGCCATCTATCTTTGGGTCAATACAACTGTCACTGTCAGTTTTCTACTCGTTATTTCAAACTTGCAAAATATTGAGTGAATATAGTTAACTTAACCCATATTTTTATTATTTTTGTAGCTTGACGACCAATTTAAACATCACAGCTACAGTTTCATTATTTTATTTTATTTTTAACCGTACTTCCCCTGCCGGTAAAGTGGAATGTTTTTTTTTCTTATTTTTAATCCCATAGTGTGGAGTATCGTTGAATATCTAGGTCTTTGAAAAAGAATACCTACCTAAGGGTTTCAGAGGAAAATTTTATTATGTCAATATGCTCCGAGACAATCGCTCCAGAATTTAAAAAAAACCGTGGGTCCGAAACATAGGAAAAAACTCATGATTATTAGGCTTATAGCATGCTATGACTAACTACGGAACCTTACACTGAACATGTCGCGGCATACTCTTAGCCGGTTTTATTTGAATATTAAAAAAAAACCTTTCCATAGGAAAATTCCTCCGCGCTTATTTAAATATAATACGTCCGACATCACAATTTTCGTTAATACTTGTTTTGTCTGTTTTTAAATTTTGTACCAGTTACCAGGCCCCAATTTCACCACATTGACAAGTCCTACAATTGTAAATTTACTGATTCTCCAATCTGGGGCGTCTATAGGCTACAGTTACTGTTTACCATCGGAAGGGCCGTGCGTTTGTTTGCCACCAACATGAAATGTAGTACTGGAACTTTAATAAATAGGCAGTAATTAACTGCTTTTTTGCGAAGCAAAATTACAATTGTCGCAACAAAACATGACAATTGTAGCGAAATTCCGACATATGCCGAACCACATGTCAAGATTGAATGAGAATTGTACTAAACCTTGCGACAATTGTCACGAGTTTCGGAAAATAAAAAGTACTTTATTAACGATTTAATAACGTTATCAGTAATCATTTTATGTTGGTGGCAAACAAGCACATGGACCGCCCGATAGTAAGCGGTAACCGTAGCCTACGGAGACCTGTGAAACAGTGATATTTTACAATTGTCACACTTGTAATTATGGTGAAATAGGCCACTGTTAGTTAGAAACAGTTGACAATAATCAGAAAATGGGTCGTAATCCAAAACCTTCCTACGTACTTAGATCTTTTTCGGAAAGTGAAGTCACACATGCTGTAGGTATGGTAATACCTAGGCATGCTTTCTGCACATTTTTTCGTAGGCAGCGTAAATTAGACAGGGGTCGAATTACTTTGCTCTTACGCGATACAGAACGCTAATTAATAGTTAATTAGTGTAACCAGTTATCCCCCTATAATTACTTGTGTATTTTTTGCATAGTGGCTAATCCACCCTCCTGCCACAATAATAAATACGCAAATAACTATAAACCACCACCATTAACACTATACTCGACGTGTTTCGCCTCTATGAGGCATCATCAGGAGCTGATGATGTTGTTGGTCTGGTGAGACACCAGTGCCAGTGAACAAATACTTAGGCACGTATTTAATTATAGCGGGTTACACTAACTAATCTATCCTGCCTAATGTATCGTTGTCTATCCTGAATTACTAAAAACCGTGTACTACGCGTTGGGCGAATCAATACTCGGATACTGCAATATGGCTTGGGGTGGGGCTGCAAAGACCATTCTTATTGGCTTGGAAAGAGCACAGAGATCACTTCTGAAAGTCATACTCAGGAGACCATGCCGCTATAGTACTGCTGATCTTTACGGTGAAGCAAATGTTCTTACAGTACGCCAACAGTTCCTGAGAAAGGTCATGTTTTGCTACGGAAAAAAACATGACAAAAACTTTGACGCTGACACTAGACGACGTCAGCGTTGGAAAAGGTCTAAGTATGAATCCAGATTCGCCCAACGCTTTAGTGCTTTTATTTCCCCTCTCGTTCTGGAAGTCTTCTGCAAATATTATAACGGCTACCGTCCTCCCTCCAAATATACTTTAAGCAAATGGCTCATGCAGCATTCCTATCAAGAAACTGAAAGTCTTTTAATTGTAACTCAGTAGGTCATCTTTAAATAAATTGGAAATCACAAATATTAAGATATTTATTTACCTAATGTATTTGTCTTCTTTATATATTTGTCTCATATATTAATTTTACCACTACTAATACAATTACTGCTCAAACCATACCCAAACTGACGATTACCCTTATAGCAGTCATCTTCTATTAACTGTATATTCTTTAGTGTACCACTAGTTATAACTTATATTATAGGTAATACCTTCTAAGTTTCCTTTGTAGGTACGAAATACTGCTAAATTAAATTGTTACTTCTTTGGGTCCTGTAACACAGGGATTCCTAGCTCAGGACCCATATGCATTGTAATATTAATGTTGCTCTTTGAATAAATATATTTCATATTTCATATTTCACTGACAAATATGGAATACCATTTTCATCTACATGATTTTTTTCTATGGCAATAGCCTTTTCCGTTTCTCCGTTTTTTTTTATCTCCTCACTCAGATGATCTTTCCATACATCACCTAATATATTCTCAGTTTCACGAAATTTGTTCGCTGACATTGTGGGTATATCCATGAGATTAGTGATATGTGTGGCCTGCGTAAAATTGCTCCCGGCTGTCAGTGTACCCCACACAAAAGATTTGTTGATATTCCCATCGTGCTCCTCATTGTTATGTCGAAATTGTTTTCCACACATACTGCATTGGAACAAAAATATGCTGTTGAATCCATTTTTCAACTCTGACACAAATGTGATTGAGCTACCTTCACATTTTGAACGGTGTCTTCCAAGTTTGAAAGCCCATTGAAGGACATGTGCAACATCTACAATTCTGTTTCCAGAAATACCGTTCAAATCATCGGGTGCAGACTCAATGGTCAACTCATGGCTATTTACTGTTGGATCAATTAGTGGGCAATTTATGTCTATAGACTTGATTATGGATTCTTTTTCAGTGTTGTGCTGCTCATTTTTTGTATAATTAGCTTCTGTACTATATTTTGTATTACAGTGGGAACTGTAGGTTTTGAATGTGTCCTCCACCCTAAAATGATTAAAATCATAAATAATTCAAAAAATATACTACCAAAACAAAAAGCCAACATTTAAGAAAACGAAATCGGCTTGTTAATGTGTAGCCATATGGCTACACACTAACAAAGCAATTTAATTGCATCAGTTTAGACTTGCACAAAATACAAGTTAGAAATTTGCGCAGGTACGAGTATCTTCCAATACACGTTATAGTATAATTGTGCAAGTCTACTCAGGAAACAATTCAATTTCTTTGCTATGTTTTTCATTCCAAGTTTATGTAGGTGCACTTACATAGAACTGGAAGGCACTCCATTACCACAGTTTGTTTTCTTTCTCTTGCACCAAACTTCATTACGGCTACAAAAAAGATAAAACTCGTATAAAACTTTATTCTCTACAACGGGCCTATTACTGTGAATACCGAAATTCGTAAAATTCGTGGAGTTGTCGCTGTCACTCCAACAAAGTAGTCATTAGAGTGACAGAGAAAAATTTTTGAAATTTGCGGATTTCGAAGTTCGCGGTAGGGCCGCAGGTACAGTGAGTAATCTCCAAAGTTATGTAAAAGTTGAAGGCCTTCTGAACTCATCATGCATTGGAAACCTCGAGTTTTCGGTAAAAAAGAATGCTATAAATATAATATAATACATATATGATTATCGGTCCCTACTAATAAACTATCTATCTATATGCCAAGTTTCCTTATTCCAACCTTATGAACAGTTGTTGCGTCATTGAACAGTACACATCCAAACATTAATATTATAATAAATTGGAAATACACGATAAAAAATCTATTGATATAATTGGAGGAAAGATTTCATAGGGAGCAAGTCAGCCTCCACTGAAATTACCTTTTAATTTCTCCGTGATATCGTATCATTTGTCCACGACTTCGTTTACGGTTTTTCCTTGGGCCCGAGTACCGATGGCTTCTATAATCTTTCCGGGATGTTTGAGGCTCCATCCTCACGTAAACCACTGTTATTTAAAGATCGTAGGCAATTTAGCAAATGGATAATCCTGCCCGGCACATCATTCATTGAGCGCGAGATAGCTCGCATTATATTACAATACTCTTTGTAGCTCGCGCTGCGACAACAAACAAACCCACAGATAAAATATAGGGAAGATTCCATGAATGTAGGATTAATATGGATTTGACAACGTTATAATAATAGCAAGAACGAAAGGGATGGTCTTATGAAACTTTTTACTAGTGGAAGTGAAAAGGAACGATAATCGTCCGTCCTTATCACTGTGCCACTATTTTTTGTGTGTGTGTGCATTAGATGCTAAATGTAAGTGCCAGACAAATGCGTTGAATACGTCACTAAGTGCCTGTGTGGCACTTTCGTCTTAGTAGTAAGTGACTATGTCTATCCCTCTTAGTGGCACACTATGTGCGGCCCCTCGGGAAGATTCCGTGTATTAAGACATACCTGAACAAACTATTGTCATCCTTTACCATCTCAAGACGTATTCCATAGGGAAAAGAGACAAATAAGGTAGCTCTACTTGGTCTTGAATTCTATCAATGACTCCATTTTCTTGAACAATGCTACCAACCTGACTAGATAAAATGTCATTACTATTAGTGTTGTCCAGTCTTCATCGTATGCTTTTATCGGCAATAATATTTTTACCAAATTAGGTAGCGAATCGTCCGTGTGGTGACGGCAGTAAGAATACATTTGTCACCACCCCGACTCCTCCCGGGGGTTTCGTAAGAGTCGACTAAGGGATTGAAATGTCACTTACCATTCTTTGATAAAAAAATTATGATGGGCAGCAGCGTCACAGACGGCAGAGCGGGCAGTGGACACATTACTGCGATCGCCAATCCGCTTGCCCAGCGTGGCGATTATGGGCATTTACCTCCTAATACTGCTATATGCATAGGTAATAGGAGAGGCCTACGTCCAGCAGCAGTGGACTATCATAGGCTGACGATGCGATGAGGTAGCGAATACAGTAGGAATAAACCTTATTTCCTACTCAGAATCACGATCTTCTGCGATCCTGAATATGTCATGATTTCTAAATCTACATTTTAGGATAAAAATAAAATCACAAAATTAATGAAATTTTATCTTTAGTTAAAATGTCAAATGTCATAAGAAGTGTTCTGTCTAAAACGTATGTTTTATTAACTCGTACAAATCATTTAAACACGAAACTATAGGCGCTCTGAGAATTTAGATAAGTTTCTGAACCTGACGCCTCAGTGCTGCCGCCCTGGTATACAGGGTGGAAAAAGATTTTGGGTCAGTGAGGGCAGCTATCAGATCCCGTGTAGCTACGTGAAAATGGTCTTAGAAGACCTTCCCGCGATTTTCAATTAAAGAAGATTAGCGTTTTCAGATTTTGGAAAAGTATACAGGGTGCGAGGAAATGGTCATTTTTGACAAACTTTTTTTTTGATGCCAATCGATCCTGTTCCTGTTCAGGATCAAAAGCTTGTATGAGACCAAAAAAATTTTTTCGGCTAGAAAAGCCGCAAATCGGGATTTAAAATTCCCATACAAATTGTATGAAAATTAAAATTATTTTTTCACGCTTAATTTTTTTTATGCCAATCGATTCCATTCCTATCCAGTATCGATAGTTTCCTAGGGGTCCACTTACCGCAACGTAAAAAAAACAAAAATAAAAAAAACTGTTTTCATACATTGATTATGGGAAAAAAGTGAAAATTAATTACATTATCTGTGACGCTAATTAATGTTGCTAATGATTTCATACAGTATTATTATTATCATTTAGCATAGGACGACTAATTATCGTGACAGATAAAGTAATTAAGGTTTCACTTTTTTTCCATAGTAAAAGTATGAAAACGGTTTTCTTGAAATTTTGGATTTTTTGTTCATTGCCATAACTTGACCCGTAGAAAACTATTGGTACTGAATAGGTATGGAATCGATAGGCATAATAATATAAGGGTGAAATATATTTTTTAATTTTCATACAGTTTGTATGAGAATTTAAAATTTCGATTTGTGGCTTTTCTAACCGAAATTTTTTTTTTGGTCCCATACCAGCTTTTGATCCTGAATAGAAACAGGATCGATTGGCATAAAAAAAAGTTTGAAAAATGACCATTTCCTCGCACCCTGTATACTTTTTCCAAAATCTGAAAACACTAATTTTCTTTAATTGAAAATCGCGGGAAGGTCTTCTAAGACCATTTTCACGTAGCTGCACGGGATCTGGTAGCTGCCCTCACTGACCCAAAATCTTTTTCCACCCTGTATATGGTATACTAGTGCACCTAAGCCGCAAATAGTAAAAGTGATTAAAATAAAGCTTTTCATGTATATTTCTGTTCGATAAATGCACGGAATGTGATAAAAGTGATGACTTGTGTGGTTCCAGAGTGTAAAAACCGCCAGGGTTACCTGAATGAACAAAATAAAGACATTACGTTTCACCGGTAATTTAGTTTTGACTTGAATTTTAAGATTTCGAACCTTATTAAGGTAAAAGTAACTGAAAATCTTATTCATTATTTGTTGCTGGATACATGTGTGTAGTTTTGTGAATTAACCATTCGTATTTGCATTCGTAATGTAATTATAAACAGTGGGATTCAAATATTTGTATCGCATAGTGTTGTACTTAAGAGACCGATCGTGATATCGATAAATGTATTGATAGCCAACTCAGAAAATGAATCGATGTTTTTAATTTTCAACAGGTTTCCAGTTCCACAGGACACTGAACAAAGGCTATTATGGGTCAAAAATATCAAAAAGGCAGACGACTGGTGCCCTAAAAAGTATTCAAAAATATGCTCCGCACATTTTTAAGCTGTTGTTTCAGGCAAGGGTACGCGCATAAGTGATTACATTCTGACGTAGTACCCACCATATTTGGTAATCATGCAATGTCATGTCAACCAGAAAGTGAATTAAGTTTAGTTCAATAATGACACTCATGTGATACTTATGTAGAGTGATTAATTATAAAGAAGCCATCATACGAAAATTGTTAGGTATGATTTAAGGGATGATAAGTTCCATAAAACATGTTATAATGAAGGTTTCCTGAAATGCCGGCGGCACGAGGGCGGCAACACTGAGGCGTCGGGTCCAGAAACTTGTCTATATTCTCAGAGCGCCTATAGTTTCGTGCTTAAATGATTTGTACGAGTTAATATAATTATGTAAAAAAATAAAATGACATTCTAGTTAGTTTTTCTTTGAGGCTAGATAATTGTGTTTCTTAGCGGGACCTTACCGCTAAGTGGCGCCAACTAGTAGCACACGTTTTAGACAGAACACTTCTTATGACATTTGACATTTTAATTAAAGAAAATATATCATTTTGTGATTTTATTTTTATCCTAAAATGTAGATTTAGAAATCATGACATATTAAGGATCGCAGAAGATCGTGATTCTGAGTAGGAAATAAGGTTTATTCCTACTGTATTCGCTACCTAATTTGGTAAAAATATTATTATTGCCGATAAAAGCATACGATGAAGACTGGACAACACTAATAGTAATGACATTTTATCTAGTCAGGTTGGTAGCATAGTTCAAGAAAATGGAGTCATCGAGGGGCCGCACCGAGTGTGCCACTAAGAGGGATGGATATATAGTGAGCGTTGTTACCATGCGAGAAAAATTACCCCATCATTTACCCTATTATATGAAACAATATTAAAATGTAATATCAAATATGTTTATTTAAGTGGAGTTTTAGTTTCTTAGTGTACCTTATTTAATTAAATTTACGAAATAGTATTTTAAACTGTCATAGATACGTGGCGTTTTTCAAGCAAAATACACATCTTTGCTGAATATCAATTAGATTGCATTATAACGTATACCATCCGACAGTAGAATCTACGATTGTGTTTTAAAAGTGCTTTATTATGGAATAATGCAAGTTATTAGGATTGTTTACACGGTTTGCGGACAACTCATATTGACTAGCAAAGATGCATTATTTACTTAAAAATAATACTTTTTTTTACTTTAATAATTGAAATAGGATAAGGTAAAATAAAACGACAATGTATATACAAATAACATTTAATTTACTCATAAATAATTAGAATTCTATGGAAAGAAAAAATCTGCAAGTGCACCATCGGGCCAAACCACCATTTATACATTATAATAATTGGCAACTATCATACTGAAATTACCCCAAAATTTTGGGTAATTATACCCTCCTTGCCCTGGCATCCCTCGAACAATAACAAAATCACTGAATTATTTCCCTTTTCCGAGTTAATGATGGCCCAAATGCTTTCTAATGGCTAGTATTTTTATCAGTTTACATTTTAAAATGGTTTGCTAACAGTTTCATTTAGGATTAGACTGTACCTAAAACACTATATTTACCTGCGAAAGGTTATGTCCGCAATTTTTCACTCGTTTCTACTTTTACAGCCTAGTACTTCGCATCGCACCATATCTAGAAGATAAACACAGATGAAATTGTTCAAAATAAGCCTTGGGATAAGTTGTTTGTGTCCACTTTCACAATGAAAACATTTAATTTCAATCCCACCAGACGTAAGTGACGTATTCAACGCATTTGTCACGTAACGTGCCACACCACAGATAAAATATAGGGAAGATTCCGTGTATTAAGACATACCTGAACAAACTATTGTCATCCTTTACCATCTCAGTATGTATTCCATAAGGAAAAAGAGACAAACAAGGTAGTTCTACTCGGTCGTGAATTATATCACCGACTCCATTTTCTTAATTTTTCTTGAACAATGCTACCAACCTGACTAGATAAAATGTCATTACTATTAGTGTTGTCCAGTCTTCATCGTATGCTTTTATCGGCAATAATAATATTTTTACCAAATTAGGTAGCGATGAACAGTGCGAATAAACCTTATTTCCTACCCAGAATCACGATCTTCTGCGATCCTTAATATGTCATGATTTCTAAATCTACACTTTAGGATAAAAATAAAATCACAAAATTAATGAAATATTTTCTTTAATTAAAATGTCAAATGTCATAAGAAGTGTTCTGTCTAAAACGTATGCCACTAGTTGGCGCCACTTAGCGGTAAGGTCCCGCTAAGAAACACAATTACCTAGCCTCAAAGAACAACTAACTAGAAGAAGGTCATTTTATTTTTTTACATAATTTTATTAACTTGTACAAATCATTTAAACACGAAACTATAGGCGCTCTGAGAATTTAGACAAGTTTCTGGACCTGACGCCTCAGTGCTGCCGCCCTGATGAACGGCATTTCAGAAAACCCTCATTATAACATGTTTTACGGAACTTATCATCCCTTAAAGCATACCTAACAATTTTCGTATGATGGCTTCTTTATAATTAATCAGTCTACACAAGTATCACATGAGTGTCATTATTAAACTAAACTTACTTTACTTTCTGGTTGACATGACATTGGATGATTACCAAATATGGTGGGTACTACGTCAGAATGTAATCACTTATGGGTACGCCCTTGCCTGAAACAACAGCTTAAAAATGTGCGGAGCATATTTTTGAATACTTTTTAGGGCACCAGTCGTCTGCCTTTTTGATAATTTTGACCCATATTAGCCTTTGTTCAGTGTCCTGTGGAAACCTGTTGGAAATTAAAAACATCGATTCATTTTCTGAGTTGGCTATCAATAGATTTATCGATATCACGATCGATCGCTTAAGTACAACACTATGCAATACAAATATTTGAATCCCACTATTTATAATTACATTACGAATGCAAATACGAATGGTTAATTCACAAAGCTACACACATGTATCCGGCAACAAATATTGAATAAGATTTTCAGTTACTTTTACCTTAATAAGGTTCGAAATTTTAAAATTCAAGTCAAAGCTAAATTACCGGTGAAACGTAATGTCTTTATTTTGTTCATTCAGGTAACCCTGGCGGTTTTTACACCATGGAACCACACAAGTCATCACTTTTATCACATTCCGTGCACTTATCGAACAGAAATATACATGAAAAGCTTTATTTTAATCACTTTTACTATTTGCGGTTTAGGTGCACTAGTATAGCCAAACAAAGATCGTTGACAGGCATTGCTGGCGTCACCCACAGATATAATAGACTCGGTCTATTAAATTAATAAGTCTATGTGCCACACACACAAAAAATAGTGGCACAGTCATAGACATATAAATTGATAGACCGAGTCTATATTATCTGTGGGTGACGCCGGCAATGCCTGTCAACGATGTTTGTTTGGCTATACTAGTGCACCTAAACCGCAAATAGTAAAAGTGATTAAAATAAAGCTTTTCATGTATATTTCTGTTCGATAAGTGCACGGAATGTGATAAAAGTGATGACTTGTGTGGTTCCAGGGTGTAAAAACCGCCAGGGTTACCTGAATGAACAAAATAAAGACATTACGTTTCACCGGTAATTTAGTTTTGACTTGAATTTTAAGATTTCGAACCTTATTAAGGTAAAAGTAACTGAAAATCTTATTCAATATTTGTTGCCGGATACATGTGTGTAGTTTTGTGAATTAACCATTCGTATTTGCATTCATAATGTAATTATAAATAGTGGGATTCAAATATTTGTATCTCATAGTGTTGCACTTAAGAGACCGATCGTGATATCGATAAATGTATTGATAGCCAACTCAGAAAATGAATCGATGTTTTTAATTTCGAACAGGTTTCCACAGGACATTGAACAAAGGCTATTATGGGTCAAAGATATCAAAAAGGCAGATGACTGGTGCCCTAAAAGTATTCAAAAATATGCTCCGCACATTTTAAGCTGTTGTTTCAGGCAAGGGTACGCGCATAAGTGATTACATTCTGACGTAGTACCCACCATATTTGGTAATCATCCAATGTCATGTCAACCAGAAAGTAAATTAAGTTTAGTTTAATAATGACACTCATGTGATACTTGTGTCGACTGATTAATTATAAAGAAGCCATCATACGAAAATTGTTAGGTATGCTTTAAGGGATGATAAGTTCCATAAAACATGTTATAATGAGGATTTTTTGAAATGCCGTTCACCAGGGCGGCAGCACTGAGGCGTCAGGTCCAGAAACTTGTCTAAATTCTCAGAGCACCTATAGTTTCGTGTTTAAATGATTTGTACGTGTTAATAAAATTATGTAAAAAAATAAAATGACCTTCTAGTTAGTTTTTCTTTGAGGCTAGATAATTGTGTTTCTTAGCGGGACCTTACCGCTACGTTTTAGACAGAACACTTCTTATGACATTTTAATTAAAGAAAATATTTCAATAATTTTGTGTTTTTATTTTTGTGGGCACAGTGATAAGGACGGACGATTATCGTTCCTTTTCACTTCCACTAGTCTACAATAGAGCAGGAATTACAGGCGTTTATTACCTAATTAAATTATTAATACCTATACCTATTTGTGATTGTAAACTTGTTTGGCTCAACTGTTTTTTACGATACAAATATTTGTTACATTGAGTATTTAATACATGTTATTATAATAAATACATTTTTTGTAATAAATACATACTGGATTATTTATTATATATTTTTTTATTTGTTTAAAATACTAGTTATTAGCCGTGTGGAGACGGTAGTAAGATTACATTTGTCACCACCCCTACTCTTCCCGTTGGTGTCGTAAGAGTCGGTTAAAGGATTGAAGTGTCATTGACTATTTATTTATCAATGGGTAGTAGTGTGAGTAGTGTGTCCACTATGATGGGCAGCAGCATATCATAGTGGACACACTACTCCCGATGTCCCGAATATAATTAAGAAAAGCGGCATTTGTACACATAATCGATATAGGAAAAGGTAGATCAGCCTCTATTAGTTCACGGCTGCATGGGCAATGTCCTTTCCTTAGCCTATGCGCATGGACGCATTAGGAGGTTAATATATACCCATAATCGGGAGTCCCGATTATGGGTACCTATATATTAATATAAATAATGGGTATTTATTATTATATCGATTATATGTACAAATGCCGCTTTTCTTAATTATATGGTACTTGTAAAATATAGCTGCGTAATTGTACGGTACCTATACTACACAGAACATCGCTATCACAATTAATACTATTATGCATCTTGCCCTTAGATGCTTCTATTCAATAGCTATTAGCATTGGTAGGTACGTTAATACTTCTTTATAACCGCTACTTTTGAAAATATTACTAGCATTTGATTCTCTATTGAACCTCCATGGGTCTTCAGACCTTACGGTATCGACTGTAGGGTCGGATGAAACGAAGTTTGTTAATATTAATTAAATAATGCCTTAAAACGCATGTACTAAAACAGTATATTCATAACTACCAATATATAGCTCATAGCTACAATAATAGGTAATTCGACTGAAAGCCTAAATTTGCAACGAACTTAACGAACTTTATGTGTTTCTCGACTTTCTCGCCACCTTCACAGTTAGGCCTAGTGAATGATTTGACAAATGATCAGTATGCTAAAAGCATTGTGTCATTACAATAATCCGTTTTATAATAATTCTGCCAAATTGGCAAATGAAATTCGGACAAAAAAAGTTCGGAGAAAGGGCAGAACCCCAAAATTTTATTTCTTAACACAAAAATAATGATGCTAAGTTTTGTTTTAATTAAAGGCTTTTAAATATGTAGGTACAATTGTTTTGCAATCGACCCAGTTATTTCTTTTTTTCTTGTAGTAATGTACGTTTTATTATGTGTTGTCTCATACATATTAAACTCAAAGATAATTTTAATGCTATCGTTTGTAAGCTATATAGCTATAATAAATAGCTAAGGATCTGAGTAGCACCTTTACAATACAACTGATATAACTGAAAATATTAACTTAATGGGACACAGCAAAATTATATTAGAGGTCGAGTTATTTTTACATTAGAGACTTATATCATATTTTATTCAGAAACCGCGATGGTTATTCATAAAATAAAACTATTTAAACGGATTATATCGAATATATCAATTAAATAATAACTAATACATCCCGACGTTTCGAATACTTTACTAGTCACCCGTAATAGTAAAATAGTTTTATTTAATTAAGGACGTAGGTAAGGAAAAAGGATCCAATCCACAAAAAGCTGTCAACTAAATTAAAATATATGTAATTTCCAAATGTCATTCATCTCAGTGACAAAGTTCAGTTTATGGATCCTTTTACCTTAACTATTTCCATTAACTAAATCCAGGGTAAAACTTGTTCCTCCACACTGTATAGTAACTTTTCAAATTATGATGTCGATTACTTCCCTGTTACAGAAAATAATTGGTCAGATAATAAATTTAATATCCAGAACTAAATAGTTTGTTCTTATACATTAGTAGTTCGTCAGCCTCCGTAGATAGCCTAAATTGGGTAAGGGTAAGGGAGTATTTTACAAAAATCTCCACTACGAGTACGTCACATGTTTGAGGCATAAAATAAGACAACGAAAAGATTTTAGACTCATCAACTCAATATCCTGATATTTTGAGTTAGGTCGGTTTTGTTCCGAACGGACGACGATTACTTATCACTAGTCGTGTCGGTCAGTGTCCGGCCGACTTCCTTTGCTACACGTCTTTACCTATATACCTTCACAAATATATTCGCGCAAAAAAGTGTACTAGTGCGATAAGTGTAAAATGTACCGATGGATCCAGAGAGGCAACCGCTTTTATGTGATGTGAGGTGCCGGAGAATTAGGTCTAGGTAAAGGCTTTGGCATCTACAGGCAAAACTTATTGAATACACTGTCTGAATGTAGTACATTAGTAGATGAAATATGATATAGTATATACCTACTTAGTACTAACTTAATCCACTTAATCTATTATGTTAATGATGATGTCTCTGACTGATTTCGCCTGCGGCAACCCTTTTGGCTCCTGGTCGACATTTTGGCGATCTTGCAATTAAGGATGACATACGCAACATCATGGCATGCACAAATTATGTGGAGTTTAAGTCATTATTAATGCGAAACATACAAATACAAATGTGTATGCTTCATTACTTTTTACGAAGTTGTAGGAAGATCGAGAGTTTTGGTTAGGTTTAGGTAAATGAAGAGGTTCTTAAATTAAATTTCACTGTGTGGTGACAGTTAAGTAAGAATATATTTGTCACCACCCCAACTCTTTTCGTGGGTGTCGTCAGAGTCGACTAATTGACGTATCACTGACCATTCGTTGATAGAAGACTGATGATAGGCAGCAGCGTCATCAACATCATAGTTGACACACTAATTGCGATCGCCAACCCGCTTACCCAGCGTGGCGATTAAGGGCTAATGCTCTTTTTTGAGCCTGTGTCCAGCAGTGGCCTGAAAACGGCTGATGAAGATATGACACCTAAATTTAGAACAGCTATTGGTACTTCCAGACCCCTAACCTTCGAGGAGGTCCTGGCCGCCCGTCAGAACAGCGTCTGGCGCCGCTGCCGGCTGATCCTCATCCTCATGTTCTGGGCCACCATCGCCATGTTCCTGTCCATCATCACCTGCCTGCTGCTGAAGACGGAGTGCCGCCCGGAGATGGCTGCCGTGAAGGGGATACCGCCGGTGCATTTGACGTTGGCACCGCTTATAGCTACGAGGGCTGATGCGTACATTTTATAGTGGTCATACATTGTTGGACAAGAATTTTCTGGAGAAGCTGCGACCATATATAACATGGGCGTCTAACACCTGGACAAAAATGCCCCCAAAACAATTGTTCATTTAAAACACAACATTAAAAATTACAACATTTATTCACGGTATACAAAATTAATTATTTTAATTTGTACAAAACATCTCATAAATATTTCATTATTAATTAAGACAATAACTACATTTCCATCTATTAAAATGGTGGCTCCTTATACCTGCGGTATGTGCGCAGTAACAAATAAATATAATACATTGATATTATTGTGCCGTAAACAACAAACAAACCTATAGACGTCGTATAGCCGGGGTACTCAACTATCATTCGTACAGGCAACATCATATACAACTACATATACAATACATATCATGTATAACTGACACGCATATCACCTTTGGTAAAATTCAAAGACATTAAATCTACCAAAAGCCATTCTTTGATATTGTAAACTTGCAAAAAAACTACGTTCATGTAAAGATTTGCTTGATTATGCGTAGAAGTAGCCTGTTATCTGAACTTAACGTAATATTTAACGATATCACGTGGACATAAAAGAATGATATCCATAAAAGTAATATAGGGTGTATTGGGTTAATTACGAAAGCCAAAAAACGCCGGTTAATTTCGAAAGGTGACACTTAAGGTGATGTAATTATGAATGATTTTTCGGAATTACACTACTTTCGGATTTAGCCCAAGGCTCCCTACATTTATCCAGACAAATGCGATTCGGGATTCCGATATTATGTACAATTAACACGTTCGGCCCCGGTACTGTTTCTCTAAATCCGAATTTACACCGATCGAAATTTTCTTATTAGAACTGCTATGCCAGTGACACGCATGTGTGACCGAAATGATTGCACTCCTATTATTATTATTATTTATTTATTACACAAGAACGGCTTACACCAATTATACTTGTTACGTTACATAAACATTAGTACAATGCCGGCAACACAACACTTGTGTCAAAAATGATCGTATTTCGATGCGACTGGCACATGAGTAAGAACTTGATTTATGCTAGTGGCACTAGAGTACGGTAATTTTATTCACGTATAATGTCACTGGCATAGGAGTCAGATGTTTTTGATCACAGACGCTGTTTCACCGGCGTCGAATGTGTTAAATTGGACAAACAATTACCAATACTATTTTGTATTTTTATTGATTGCACGTCAAAGTTTTGTTCCCGTCTCCCTTTGTCATCGTGGCTACCGGGATTCCGGTATAATATACTGGTATTGAAAGCCCTAATAGTGGCTACGCACCCTGTACGGTAACTCTAATTTACATCTTAAAAATACGCCTGGTACGCAAAACAGATCAGCTTAAAAAAAAACTCTGGTACCGTGTAACCTCAGTTTGTTCAATTGCGATTTTTGCGTTTTCAATAGTTGTTAACCTTTTCGACGCCAAACACAATAGCTGTCACTCAAGACTTTTGACGTCCAAAAGACATCTGACATGACAGTTCTTTATTCGAATTGTGACGTAGTAAAAAATGTCTCCAATCGTTTAATAACAATTAATATGCTCGTTAGCGAAGCAATAAAATGTCGATTTAATATATTTTAAGTGATAAGCCGACATAACTGGTCTGGTATAGAATAGAGAGCATACAATTGCGTTTCGTCTGAGGACCGATTTTGGTTACTCTGTTTGCTGAGGTTTATCAACTCTTCTTGTGCCTCTTCGAGAATTTTCTGGCGTTTGGGGAATCTGGAACAAAATAAAATTGTAAATAATGCCCTTATAATAAAAGAATATGGTATAATATACGAACTAAGCTCAGCTAGGTAGATTATCAGTATTATCACTGAAAACGGGTCCCTAACAAATTGTCTATAAAACACCAAGGCCAGGCCCCAATTTCACCACGTTGACAAGTGCTACAATTGTAAATTTACTATTTCTCCATTTGGGGGCGTCTATTGGCTACAGTTACCGCTTACCATCGGAAGAGCTGTGTGTTTGTTTGCCACCGACATAAAATGTTGTGCAGGAACTTTAATAAATCAGCGGTAAATAACTACAAAATTACAATTGTGACGAAAGACACGACAATTGTAGCGAAATTCCGACATAAGCCGAACCTCATGTCAAGATTGAATGAAAATTGTACTAAACCTTGCGACAATTGTCACAGGTTTCGGAAAATAAAAAATAGTAGTATAGTAGGTAATGATGTAATAATGTTATTAGTAATAATTTTATGTTGGTGGCAAACAAGCACATGGACAGCCCGATAGTAAGCGGTAGCCGTAGCCTACGGAGGCCTGTGACGTCAGTAACAGTGATATTTCACAATTGTCACACTTGTAATTATTGTCAAATAGGCCATTGGTTGACAATCAAAACTTACAAAACTGTCACTGCGTTTGGTTGAATTTAATTTATTCAAACATAAATACCTACATATTGGTAAGACCGAAAGGGACAAACAATACTTAGCGGCTTGTTAAGTTAGGAAACGTTTATGAATAGGGGGGTTAGTACATAGTCTTCGGCTGTGTGGTGACGGCACTAAGAATACATTTGTCACCATCCCAACTCCTCCCGCGGGTGTCGTAAGAGTCGACTAAGGGATTGAAGTGTCACTGACCATTATTTGATAAAATATTGATGATGGGCGGCAGCGTCATCATAGTGGATACATTACTGCGATCGCCAATCTGCTTGGCTGGCTGGCTGATGTTGTTAGGCACTGGTCTCACCGCGAGCTACTAAGATATGAACTATCGGCTTTAAACACGAACAAAAGATACGCACTCCCGTGTAAATAAGAGACACGGCGATACTCGCCCAGCGGTGATAGCTGATAGCTGGGCGAGTATCGCCGGGTCTCTTTTATTTACACGAGAGTGCGTATCTTTCGTTCGTGTTTATAGCCGATAGTTCATAGCTTAGTAGCTCGCGCACCAGTGCCTTACGATTAGTCTTATAAGACTTACTCGTTAGCGACAGCGGCGACCGCACGCGAAACGTCAGCCTCAAGCAGCGGAGCGGTGAGACGCGCGGCTAACGCGCGCACGCAGCCCGCGTCGCACGCTAACGCCACGCACGCGCACCGCACGCGGTTCAGCAGCGGTTGGACGCTAAGGTTGACTAGCGTTGAGGTTGGAAGACGCTTGTGAATAAGGGGATTAATCTACGAACAAATAAAACATGGAAGCCGAACGCCGAGCTATTAATTGCCGTTCAAAAATGGTCCTGAATTTTAGTTGACAAGTGTCACCTTCAAAGCATCACGGTAATGAATTTCAATATCAACCTATAAAAACTTGAACCGCCTTTAAAAATAGTTGTGATTGGTCCATCAAAGTTTTGATTGGCTATATTCTATAAACATTTATCAAAGATTGAACGGTTTGCGAAAACACAAATAAAATTATTTATTAACTAAATATTTTGATATGTACTTTTTATTTTTCTCCAGTTGTCACACTACTTAATACTATATCTTCACTTCACTTCATCAGCCTATCTCGGTCCACTGCTGGACGTAAGCCTCTCCTATTAACTATACTATGCGTATAGACGCATTAGGAGGTAAATGCCCATAATCGCCACGCTGGGCAAACGGATTGGCGATCGCAGTAATGTGTCCACTATGATGACGCTGCTGCCCATCATCAATCTTGTATCAAAGTATGGTCAGTGACACTTTAATCCCTTAGTCGACTCTTACGACACCCGCGGGAAGAGTTGGGGTGGTGACAAATGTATTCTTACTGCCGTCACCACACGGTCATAATCGGATAATACTATAAAAATTATTTATCAAAGATGTTGCGCGGAAATATGCACGGTGTTAATGTCCTGCCCATCTTAGCACAATTGAACAATTGTTTTTGGGGCATTTTTGAGCTGGCGTTAGACGTCCATGTTATATATGTTCACAGGGTTATCTTTATAAGACTTACTCGTTGGCGACGGCGGTGACCGCTCTCGAAACGTCAGCCTCAAGCAGCGGAGCGGTGAGACGCGCGGCTAACGCGCGCACGCAGCCCGCGTCGCACGCTAACGCCACGCACGCGCACCGCACGCGGTTCAACAGCGGTTGGAGACCCAGGTTGACTAGTGTTGAGGTTAGTTGCGTGTTGATCTGTGCATAAAATTGTTTCGCCACTGGTTAAGGTGCATTCAGACCAAAAGAGCATTCGCTGTTCGGGGGATAGAATCTACGAAATCAACCAATCACGTTTTGTGTAACGATCGAATTTCGTAGAGTGGGAGGTTAGAATAGCGAATGTTCGCTTGGTCTGAATGCACCTTTAGATTAAGCATGAATATTTTTCTCATAAAAATCTTAAACTCCTTCTTTATTTCTATACTCAATCGCTGACAGATAAAAATTGAAACGATATTTTGTAATAGTACCTATACCAGCGATACTTTGAGATTATTTATTTTCCATAAATACCTACATTGTTTCTTAAAGATAAAGATATTTTATTTGCTAAGGACACACAGATATACAAGTACAGATAGTAGGTACAACACGGTTTCGGAAGCAGGTATCCTGTCGTCATCCGACATGCAAATTATGTTCAGAAATACATTATGTTCAAACTACCTATATTTATCATTAAAATTAATACATTAATTTAAATTGGTAATTATTTGATATTACTATTATCATTAATCATTAAGGATTTCAATTAATTAATTATACATTTTGTTTCCTTTCTGGTATGCAGAAATTTGACAAGAAACTATCCAATTTATATAAACAATAGCCCAAAATTATTTTTAAAATTATTAAAATTCAAATTACACATTTATTATTACATATTTATTACATTTTTATTAATAGTAAGTCAATTTATAATTCCCTTCCATTCGTTCGTTCGTTCACGCGTTCCGCCATTTTCACTACATCTTTCATTTGATCAACGGCCATGGCGGCAATCGCACAAGCTTCAAAAACATGGCACCCGCGTTTAACTAACGATTTAGTGAGCTAAAACAGCTAATCCTTTTGCTCAAGACTATCAACGTGGATTCATCGAAACTACAAGGTATGTTCTTTATGTTTGTTTTAAGCCTATATTTTTTACTCGGCTATATAATGTTATACAATTACCCAACAAACAATAATTATTAAAAAGAAATGCCGTTAGACGAGAACTTATTTGGGTTTTCCCTTTTGTTATAGGACGAGGGCGTCAGAGTGAAGAGCTTGCAAATTCTCCTGTCGGGCAAGAAGAGGTACAAGGTTGATTTGATTGTATTTTTCGATTATTATACTCTACATATTCTTTGGTACTATAAAAACAGTGCTCTAGCAGAAAACTATTTAACATCTGTTTATATTTCGTACCGTTTAACTGTTTTATGCTGTCCGGCAAATCGTTGTATAGAACTATGCACATATTATACGCATTCTTTTTGTAAATCGTTAAGTGGCATCGAGGTTGATGTAAAAGGTTCTTGTATTGTGTTCTCTGGCTCATATAGAATTCTGACCTCATTTTAAATAAGTCTGGTCGGTTTTTTACTAGTTCACATGCTTTTTTTATATACATGCAAGGTAGCGGCAATATATTTGTCTTCTTGAAAAGCGGCTTGCAGCTATCGTCAAATCTAGCTTTCATTATTGCACGTATACAATTCTTTTGCAATTTGAAAGCTCTTTCAACGTCAACTGAGTTTCCCCACAGAAGTAAACCGTAACTTAACACTGACGAGACAACGCCGTGGTAAGCTGTAACTGCTGCTTCAATGCTAACTGTATTTCTCAATTTTCTTAAGGCAAAAATAAATCTAGTTAATCTGCTGCAAACTGCATCAATATGATCTTTCCAGTTGAGATGCTGATCAATGTTTAACCCTAAAAATTTAATACTTTCACATTTTAAAACTGGTATATTGTTATAATCGATATTTAATTGAATTGGAAAACTATTATATGAATGGAATTGAATGTAGAATGTCTTTGTCATATTAATATTTAGATTATTTTTACATGTCCAATTTTTTATGTCAGCCAGAGCATTATTAACTGTACTTTCATATGTATCAGGATTTTCAGCCTTAACTAGTAGAGTTGTATCATCTGCGAAAAGTATACATTTGTGAGGGATAGCATGCAATGCTTATCTGGCATGCAATTGCAATAAATATAATGGGCGAATGCACAGCAATGAAGAATATTTATAATGAAAACAATATAATTACGGAGGTCGCCTTATCTCCAGTCTCCAGGGTTCACTGAGAGAGAATCGCGACTGCGTACATATACACGGTGCTCGTGAGCATTCCGAAAGATTTTAATGCTGAATTGCTGAGCATATTTAGAGTATTTGATGTTATATAAAATTTCCTGGATTCGGCTTGGTTTCAGAGATAACCTTTTTTCGAAAAAAGTTTTCGACGTAAGTCGTCATAAAACTTCTTTTTGGTTACAATGCTACCACAATGTGTGTCTAATATTACCACACCTTTTGCCTGACAATCATAAAATAAGAATTGACTTGACGACCGAACCTGTCCCTAAAAAAATTATTAAAAAAATATTTTTAACGAATTTTTGTTATGATAAAAAGTATTGGAAATGTTAAAAAGTATTCAAAAAGTCAAAAAAAAAAAAGAAAAAAATATACTTTTTTGTGGAATTTGACATTAGGTCTCTTAATATTTTTTGTTTATTTTGATGTCTAGAATGCATAGTTAAAATCTTTCGCAATACTCGCGAGAGTCGCGAGCACCGTGTATATACAGGTTGGAACGGAACGATAACCATTACGATAAACTTACAGTATGAGACCAACTTCGAAAGCGTATATGGAAAATTGACTTTTCCATACTATTGAACTCTTTACTAATCAGTCTAATCACGCACTTTGTGTGAGGGTTTTTTTTTAAATATATCGATGTTGGTAGAATGGGGGCCAATCACGAAATCTAAAAAAAACAATTTTTCTTTTTCATACATTTTGACCGATCGATCACGACATTTTATATGAAAGAGCCAACATTATTTTTGAGATTTAAGGGTTAGCTCCATAGTAAAAGTTGTTCAGTAGAACCTACCAAATCACCCCGTTCAAGGTGTTCAATGGCTCGTGTAACACGTTGTATATTAAAAGATCATCGTAATGGTTGGTAGACTCGGTCCGTAGCGGGAAGGATTGTCGTTCTGTTCCACCCTGTATAAAGTAGGCTCAGCACATGATTGGTGCAACATTATGTCGCCGCGAGATCGACTTCCCGAAACGCTTGTAGTTATTTTATTTTTAGATGAAAAAGACGACAGAACATCTAACTGTATTATAGAAGGTCGCAGGAGTCTGCTGGATGCGGGTGGCGCAGGACCGGTCATTGCGGCAATCTTTGGGGAGGCCTATTTTCAGCAGTGGACGTCTTTCAGCTATGATGATGATACTATTACTCATTTACTCGTAGTTGCCTTACCTGATTTTCACAGAACCTCTTAGAATTCTTCGTCATCTTTTCACTGGCCGTTATAAAAGTGACGGAAATGTTTGGACCGTTGGACTTTTCTACTTCGTTCCAGTTTTGATACGTCAAACGATTGCTAGAACCTGAAATAAAGGTCCTTTTAAGTAACTTGTCAACGAAAGTGATCCTTAGGGCCAAATACATCCACATATCGTCCTATTACTGCAAATACCTATTATTTGCACAAATCAGGTTTGGGCAGAATCAATTTATTTATCATGATAATTAAATTCATTTTAGAATAACACAATACATGCACATAGCTGGTAGGTATTTACAGTAATAACACGATACAGTCACTTTTCCTCACTAGAGCGGGAACTGATTGGAGTGTTGTATGACATTCGGAAATTTGAACCTCATAAGATTCAAATGAACCGCCAAGGTTGGGCATAATCGAACCATGGCACTTTATAACGCTCACTTCGTTCGTGTTATAGTTGCCGATTTTTAAGAATGAACTTTTGACAATTTAGAAATGAGCCTTATTTAAATGACGTAAAGAACGCCCTCCAGACAATTTAAAAAAATCTTATTTTGAATCTTGCTTTATACTGTCGAGGAATTTAATTTCCTACCCATTTCGTACCTTGTCACAGTGACAATCAATATGAAAGCTGCTAGGACTGTCATATTATAGCTACTATGACAAGGTACGAAATGGGTAGGAAATTAAATTCCTCGACCGTATAATAGTCGCGAATTTAATAAGCTTACGAGGTTTGATTTATAACTGCCAATAGTTAATTTTTAGAAATCTGCATCTCGTTCAGAAAAAAACCCCTACCTACTTTCCACACTTGTGTTATAAATAGCTATAATGCTTCCCCACCCTCGAGCCCAATACAGTTTGGGAAGTT
Source organism: Thaumatotibia leucotreta (assembly GCA_025490895.1). NCBI lineage: Eukaryota > Metazoa > Arthropoda > Insecta > Lepidoptera > Tortricidae > Thaumatotibia > Thaumatotibia leucotreta. The sequence goes on along the minus strand of JALPQI010005872.1, from coordinate 28,039 downwards.
TACAAGCACATTTAGATACATAATTATATTTAGATATATCTCGTCAAGGAATATAGTTACAAGAGGTGGTGTATACTTACTTTCGGACGTCCTGACCGCTTCTGGATTCAACTTCTGTTTGACAAATTCCACTGCATCGATGAACGGCACTTTGAATTCTAAAACCCTGAAAACAAAGTTCATTTTAAAACAGATCGAATTCCAGTAGTTCTTGATAACTTAAACTTCTGGGTTAAGTTCCTTTCTTAGTTGGGTCATTAGTCCAAGTGCAGAAATACATAATCAGGGTTGCTTGGTGAAACCCGATAAGTCGAACAAACCGGTTTATTTTTAATACGAACTTTATGACACTTACGTTAGGTCGAGGGTTGCCTGGTGAAACCCGATAAATCGAGATAACTATTCATTGAAATGACAACCTTACATGACTGTGTCATATCGAGGGTTGCCTGGTGAAACCCTATAAGTACGTGACACCTAGTTTCGAGAAAAATGATGTTAAAGGTTTATTGTCATCGGACACTTATTTTGATAAATAGATTCGTAGTTTAATGAGTGGTTTGTGAAAAGCAATTTCATTCACTTTAAGTTTATCTATGTTTTAGTTATGTAACTCATCTAGTTTTCCTGTGGGATAAAATTTTTTACCAAGGGGTATCGACTTATTGGGTTTACGCATAAATAAAAAAACCATATATGTTACTAAGAGGGTATTATTACCAAATAAAAACTTAAAAAATAGACGAATCTAAAAGTAATAACGGTATTATTCTACATCTGAAAAAGTAAGTGCTATGCCAACAAACGTTTTTAGGCTTCTTATCCATCCATGATACTCTTCAGGTATAATTCAGTATGTTTCAGCGGGGCAAAGTGCTTCTATGAACGGTTTGTCTGTGACTGGACCTGGTGTTTCAACGGCGGATAAAAAAATATAAGCTGAAAGGCAATGAGGATGGTGGGTTTCCATGGTTTTGAGGATCCGCACATTGTTCTGCGTTGCCTATTGTGTTTGTGGTACTCATGCTTTGGTTGGGAGAATCAGTTTCAGAAAAGGACTCCTCCGATCTTGATGAATCGCAAATTGATATTGCCACCCAAATGCGCTATATTCTCAACGACAGTAATGGCATGTCGGACTCAAGTGAGTCTTTTGTGGATTGTTGAAAAAAAAAACTGTTGTTGGAATCGATCTGGAACTTGATTTATTGTGCTTGCATTTTTTCCGGATGATGAAGCTGACTTATTTGGCCGTGACTGTTCGGGTGAGGATCCTGCATGTGTGCCGCATCTTGGGGACTTTCGCAGTTTTGATGAGTCGCGGATTGATATCGCCGCCCAGATGCGCAGTAGTGGTGGTAAGGGGACTCAAGAGGGTCTTTTACAGATTGCTTGAAAGTGGTGTTATTGGGATGAAGTTGCATATACAGGTAATTTATTCTGCTTTCGTTTTTTTTTCAGATGATTGAACTGAGGATCCTACTTGCGACTGTTTTGCCAAAACAAATGGATTTTGACTCGGATTTTGCTACTGAGGGTCCAAATGTTTCATCCAAACAGGAAGATTTTTTTATGGAGCTGATTGATGAAGTTTTGGATCGAGTTTGGACTGCTGTGGAGGATGACTATTCAGCGGGAGCTCCTTGTGTTCCTGATACAGATTCGGAGAGCGATGCACCTCAACGAGATGATTCTGGCCGTGACATTGTTGTTCCTGAGGGTCCCGGTCCAGGGAAGCATCGGGAGCGTTCCTTGCCGATGCTTGACGGTGTTGGTCTTTCTGGTCAAGGTGAATGTATGGAGGGAGCTTCTTCTTGCGTTTCGGATTCCGAAGACGATACATTGAGGGTATTGGAGCCGACTGACTCTGGCCACAGTGACGGCATGATCCGTGAGCGTTCCGGTGCTTGTTCGCAGGTGGAAGGCGCTGTTGACTTGATTTTGGACAGTGTTTTGGATAGGGTTTGGGATTGTGTCGGGCCCCTGAAGCGACGTAGGCAGGCTGAGCTGTCTGAGTGGAGGGTGGATATCGCTAAAAGGCGAAAGCTGCTAAAGTTCCAAAGGAGGCTTCAAGGATCGAGGAGGTTCCAAGGAGGTTTTGGAACTTTAGCAGGACGCTTAACGCCTTGGGTTATATAAGGTAGCCCTTCCATTTTCGCTTTTTAGCGATATCTACTTTCCGTTCAGATGGCTTGGCTTGCTTGCGTCGCTTCAGGGGTTTGACGGAATCCCAAACTTTGTCTGAAACATTGTCTAGAATTGGGTTAGCAGTGTCTTCTGCTTGTGGGCAGGCGCCGGAGCATTCGCGGATCATGCCGTCATTGTGGCTGGAGTCGGTTGGTTCTGATACTTTTAATGTATCGTCTTCGGAGTCTGGAACGTGGGAGGAGGCTCTTTCTGTGCATTCGCCTTGACCAGAGGGACTGGCGTTGTCGGGTGTCGGCAGGGAGCGTTCCTGGTGTTTCCTTGGACTGGGACTTTCAGGAATGATGGTGTCGTGGCCGGAGTCATTTCGCTGAGGTGCGTCGTTCTCTGGGTCTGTGTCGGGAACGCAGGGAGCTCCCGCTGAATGGTCATCTTCTGCAGCGGTCCAGGCTCGATCTAAAGCTTCATCAATCAGCACCATAAGGAGGTCTTCCTGTTTGGATGAAACATTTAGACTTTCATTGATGAAGTCTGGGTCGAAATCTATTTGTTTTGGTGAAATAGTCGTGGGTGGGATCTTCAGTTTAATCATTTCAGGAAACCGAAAGAGGAATAAATTGCCTGTTGGCTTTGTCCTAGTAACGTTGTTTTTGGGTGGTCTTTAAAAGACTTGCTTGAGTCTTCTTACTATTATGATTGTGCATTTGGGCGGTGATATCAATTTGCGATTCATCGGAATTGCGAGGGTCCTTGGGATGTGGCACATGTGTGGGATCTTCATCCGAATGGTTACTGCCGGGTGGGTCAGTTTCATTATCTGGAAAGAATTTAAGCATGATGAACCGAGTTACCGATTGATCCTAACAACGGTTTTTTTTAGTAGTCCACAAGGGACTTGCTTGAGTCTGGCATGCTATTGTTGTCGTTGACAATATAGCGCATTTGAGTCATTTTCTGAAATTGTTTTTTTAATTGGAGTGTGAGTATCACAAGCATAATAGGTAGTAACGTGGGACAGTGTGCGGATCTTGAAGGCCATGGAAGCTTACCATCTTCATTGTTTTGCATGTAACAGCTTACATTTTTTTCAATTGCCTTTGAAGTACTGGGTCTAGTCATGGACAAGCTGTTCATGGAGGCACTGTGCCCCGCTGAAACGTAAAAAATAATCAATATTATTTAATCAAAAGTACTAATCACAACTACCTTTTTATTATTTTTATCGTAAGAATCACTCAAAGTCGCGAAGTCTCATTAATCGTCAGTGCTAAAACCTGATAAGTTCGCATAAAACAACAACAATTATTTTCATAGTCAGTGCTAAAAACCGATAAGTTCAATAAAACAACAACAATGCTTTTCATGGTAACGGTTAGTTACAATAGCTTACATTAATTGTTACTTGAACTCATTACTATAAACACGGTGTGTAAAATATGACAATTCTACGTTTATTCTAGGTTAGAAAAGTAGATTACCTGTTTCCAGCTTATTACTGCAAGCTAGGTAGTTGCACTAATTTTCTGCCTCGGTCACCCATCACACAACTTTGAACACAATCATTCACAACCTTCTTTAATACAATACACCCCTTTTTAACAGCTATTTTCAATTAAATATGCAACGTCGCAGCGGTGCGCTTGCGTTCGTGACCCTACTTGTCAAGGCTGCGCATGATCATAGGGCCGTCGAAAAACTTAAAGGGTTCTTCCCCGGACATATTTGAAAGAAATTTGTTAAAGGCCTCTTGCGAGAATCCGATTACTGGACTTAACATAATATTTTATTAGAGAATTGTTTCAAATAAGTACTATAAGTTTACTTGTTGGGTTCTCTTTGAATAAATTTGTATGTGCAATAAATTATATCGTAAAAGTAGAATCCAACAAATGCTTTTAATGTATTCTAATTCGTAATAAAATTCTTTAAAGTTGGCAATCGAAATGAGGTGAGACCGGGTAAGTAACAGTAACTGGTTCTACATTGTGTGTTTAGTTTGATTAGGTGTAAATATCTCGGCACTAAATACCAATAAATATACATTATGTGGTTCTTCCATTAAGTAATAAATAAAAATTAAGTCTTAAATGTAGTTGTAGTATTTAGTTTTGAATTAATAGTTGAAATCAAGTACTTATTGGGTTATTTACTCGGCATATTTCCGTGATACATGTAAAATCAGCTTAGCTGATATTACCATTAGATTGACCGATACTGAATCATTCTAAAACTGTTTTTACTTTAAAATCTCACTTTTTGTCACTTATCGGGTTTCACCAGGCAACCCTCGATATAGTTTGTATTTAAAAACCGGTTTGCACGACTTATCGGGTTTCACCAGGCAACCCTATATACGTAGGTATCAATATTTCTCAAGAATTTGTGAAATGATATGGTATTTATTCCACTATAATAATAGAAATTGATTCGTTTTGGTGTCATTTTGACCCATCAGGCATAATTAATGGATGACAGATTACGGAACAAAAGTTTTGGACACGGACAATGGTGAAGACTATCGCAGGTTAGTTTGGTAAGATAAGGCACGCTCAGATCCTCATGATCATAAAATATCCCAGTGTCCCTCTTCTCTCTGTCCACTGTTGGGACATGGGAAGCAGTGTTAACCTTTCGTATGCCTTGTGCCGTATCCGTCCCAAGTAATTGGACTATAAATTAAGTTTAAGTTAACCAACAGACCACCGTACCACCGACAGTGCTTACCTATCTCCACTATAACTAACTGCCCACACGCTCGAGTCTTCATATTCTAACACTATTTCAGCACCACCGCTCTCTCTATCTACAGTGTTGGGACACGGGCAGCAATGGAGGCCAGAGGCCTATATAGGTCTCGTGCCAGGTTGGCCCGCGAGGCTTCGAGTTCGTCGCGACTAGTGATGGGTCCTTCTAGTAATTCCCAATGTTAATGGGGAATGTTTCTATTTGGGAATACGCTCCATACCGTGTTGGGAAAGTAACGGGAACTACCCATCACTAGTTGCGACCGTTGCCGGTGGCTCCGTAAGACAGATTGCTTTGTTGCTTACTTATCTTCACTATAACTAACTGCCCGCATGCTCGAGTCTTCAAGTTCTAACACTATTCCAGTACCACTGTTCTCTCTGTCCACAGTGTTGGGACACGGGCAGCAATGGAGGCCAGAGGCCCATAGGTCTCGCGCCAAGTTGGCCCATTGCGAGCCTTTAGTACCGTTTGGTAGCCAGATTTGGTAGCTGGCTGCGAAATGTGAAATATGGTTTCCCGCCTGGTAGGCAGCTATGAAATGGGAATATCCATCTCGTAGCCGGATTTGTTACAAACCTGGTTACAAATCGGTAATGATAAGTCCCGATTTAAAGTCGGTTACCTATTGGGATTTTATTCCCATTTCGAAGCTGGTCACGAAACTTTGGCTACCAAACGGTACTAAAGGGCTGCGAGGCCGCGAGTCCGTCGCGATCGTTGCCGGCAGTTCCGTAACAGTAAAACAGATTGGTTGCTTACCTATCTCCACTATAACTAACTGCCCGCACGCTCGAGTCTTCAAGTTCTAACACTATCCCAGCTCCACTGTTCTCTCTGTCCACAGTGCTGGGACACGGGCAGCAATGGAGGCCAGAGGCCTATAGGCCTCGCGCCAAGTTGTCCCGTTGCCAGGCCGCGAGTCCGTCGCGACCATTACCTGCGGTTCCGTAACAGTAAAACAGATTGCTTGCTTACCTATCTCCACTATAACTAACTGCCCGCACGCTTGAGTCTTCAAGTTCTAACACTATCCCAGCTCCACTGTTCTCTCTGTCCACAGTGCTGGGACACGGGCAGCAATGGAGGCCAGAGGCCTATAGGCCTCGCGGCAAGTTGTCCCGTTGCGAGGCCGCGAGCCAGTCACGACAGTTGCCGGCAGTTCCGTAACAGTAAAACAGATTGCTTGCTTACCTATCTCCACTATAACGAACTGCCCGCACGCTTGAGTCTTCAAGTTCTAACACTATCCCAGCTCCACTGTTCTCTCTGTCCACAGTGCTGGGACACGGGCAGCAATGGAGGCCAGAGGCCCATAGGTATTGCGCTACTTTTGGCCCGTTGCGAGCCTTTAGTACCGTTTGGTTGCCAGATTTGGTAGCTGTTTGGTAGTTGGTGGTTGGTAGCTGGCTGTTAAATATGGTTTCGCGCCTGGTAGCCAGCTATGAAATGGGAATAACTGTCCCATCTCGTAGCCGGATTTGTTACAAACCTGGTTACAAATCGGTACTGATACTGATAAGCCCCGATTTAAAGCCGGTTACCTATTAGGATTTTATTCCCATTTCGAAGCTGGTTACGAAACTTTGGCTACTAAACGGTACTAAAGGGCTGCGAGGCCGCGAGCCAGTCACGACAGTTGCTTGCGGTTCCGTAACAGTAAAACAGATTGCTTGCTTACCTATCTCCACTATAACTAACTGCCCGCACGCTCGAGTCTTCAAGTTCTAACACTATCCCAGCTCCACTGTTCTCTCTGTCCACAGTGTTGGGACACGGGCAGCAATGGAGGCCAGAGGCCTATAGGTATTGCGCTACTTTTGGCCCGTTGCGAGCCTTCAGTACCGTTTGGTAGCCAGATTTGGTAGCTGGCTGCTAAATGTGAAATATGGTTTCGCGCCTGGTAGCCAGCTATGAAATGGGAATAACTGTCCCATCTCGTAGCCGGATTTGTTACAAACCTGGTTACAAATCGGTAATGACAATTCCCGATTTAAAGCCGGTTACCTATTGGGATTTTATTCCCATTTCGAAGCTGGTTACGAAACTTTGGCTACTAAACGGTACTAAAGGGCTGCGAGGCCGCGAGCCAGTCACGACAGTTGCCTGCGGTTCCGTAACAGTAAAACAGATTGCTTGCTTACCTATCTCCACTATAACTAACTGCCCGCACGCTCGAGTCTTCAAGTTCTAACACTATCCCAGCTCCACTGTTCTCTCTGTCCACAGTGTTTGGACACGGGCAGCAATGGAGACCAGAGGCCCATAGGTCTCGCGCCAGATTAGCTCGTTGCGAGGCCGCGAGGCCGTCGCGACCGTTACCGGCAGTTCCGTGCACGTTTACGCATATGAGGGTTGGCTGTATGACAAATATTATTATGTGTATTTTATAATTTTAATGTAACATGAAATTAAACTATTAAACGGATTTCATCGCGTGTATTAATTAATTTAATCATACTAATTTTCAGTTGAAAGTAAAATAAAGGTAAACAAATATAGCTGACTTTCCTTTTTGACGGCTTTGACACCATATCGTGAAACGTTCACGTTCGCCGATATATTTTTAAGTTAATACTAATAAAAATCTATAATTTTAACAAAAAATGTATGTGAACTTCAGGTTTAAGGTTTTAAGTTGGTGATAAAACCAAGATTGTGTTCTGAAAGTGCGTGATTGTGAAATAATTCAAGTTAGCAGGTTTGTTTACATTTTTTCTACTTTCAACTGAAAAATGGTATACACCACGTATAAAGCACTCACTTTTCCGCGCTGCTGTGTCGAAGGTTAAAATTGCCATAATCAAACCTACCGATAATCAAACAGCACTAGATGAAGAAACGCAAAAAGATGATAGATGATATAGATGATGAAAAGCAAACGTTCTATAATTTGCTACTAGTGCCTACGAAGCTGGAGGTTCCGGGTCTGGCATTATTTCTGTATTTATTTATCACAAATATTTGTTCTTTGGTCGTGGCTGTCTATGTATTTAAGTATCTATATGTATCTATTAAAAATATCGTTACTATGGGTACCAGTACCCACATCACAAGCTTCAATATTATATTTTTTTTCTCTTCATTGGTTTACCAACGACCATTCACACTCAAACAATACATTGAGGTACATAATAACATTCAACACC
>JALPQI010005872.1:12500-15000 GCA_025490895.1 Thaumatotibia leucotreta | reverse complement strand
TCTCTATATCAATCTCCCTACCTATCCTTCTCTCTTTCACTCTATATCCCTCTCTTTCTCTCACTATTCCACTCTCTTTCTCTCTCACTTGCTATCTGTCTCTGTCACACACATTATATCTGTCTCTCTCACACAAACACACTCTGAAACCCACTCTTCATATTCAAGAGCTTTGCTCTTGCCGATGGAGCAATAAAGCAAGTCTGTGCTATTGGAGACTGACCTCGCAGCCAAGTGCCTTAGCGTCCCTATAGACCGCCTGCAGCTCGGCGACCGCCTGCGCGACCAGCTTCGCCCACTTGGCGTGCTTCACGAACCGGGCCAGTTCCTTGACCTCGTACACTGCTATGTCACTATTGGAGACTGACCTCGCAGCCAAGTGCCTTAGCGTCCCTATAGACCGCCTGCAGCTCGGCGACCGCCTGCGCGACCAGCTTCGCCCACTTGGCGTGCTTCACGAACCGGGCCAGTTCCTTGACCTCGTACACTGCTATGTCACTATTGGAGACTGACCTCGCAGCCAAGTGCCTTAGCGTCCCTATAGACCGCCTGCAGCTCGGCGACCGCCTGCGCGACCAGCTTCGCCCACTTGGCGTGCTTCACGAACCGGGCCAGTTCCTTGACCTCGTACACTGCTATGTCACTATTGGAGACTGACCTCGCAGCCAAGTGCCTTAGCGTCCCTATAGACCGCCTGCAGCTCGGCGACCGCCTGCGCGACCAGCTTCGCCCACTTGGCGTGCTTCACGAACCGGGCCAGTTCCTTGACCTCGTACACTGCTATGTCACTATTGGAGACTGACCTCATTATATATCATGTCTCTCTCTCTCTCTCTCTCTCTCTCTCTCTCTCTGTCTCTCTCTGTCTCTGTCTGTCTCTCTCTCTCTATCTCTCTGTCTGTCTCTCTCTCTCTATCTCTCTGTCTGTCTCTCTCTCTCTATCTCTCTGTCTGTCTCTCTCTCTCTATCTCTCTCTCTCTTACACTCTATATTTGAATTTGTGACTCTCTCACTCACTCTTTATTTCACACTCGCTCTCTTTCTATCCCTCTCGCTCTCTCTATACCTCTCACTCTATAGTCTATATGACTCTCGCCCTCTCTCAAGCCCTCTTCCTCTCTCTCTATCCCTCTCTTTTTCACTATCTATATCAATCTCCCTCTATCCTTTTCTCTCTCTCTCTCTCTCTCTCTCTCACTCTCTACATCAATCTCCCTCTATCCTTATCTCTCTATGTCTCTCTTTATCTCTCTATCCCTCTCTTTCTCTCACTATCCCGCTCTCTTTCTCTCTCACTTGCTATCTGACTCTATCTCTTGGTTTCTCTATATCTGTCTCTGTCACACACATTATATCTGTCTCTCTCACACAAACACTCTGAAACCCATTCTTCATATTTAAGAGCTTTGCTCTTGCCGATGGAGCAATAAAGCAAGTCTGTGCTATTGGAGACTGACCTCGCAGCCAAGTGCCTTAGCGTCCCTATAGACCGCCTGCAGCTCGGCGACCGCCTGCGCGACCAGCTTCGCCCACTTGGCGTGCTTCACGAACCGGGCCAGTTCCTTGACCTCGTACACTGCTATGTCACTATTGGAGACTGACCTCGCAGCCAAGTGCCTTAGCGTCCCTATAGACCGCCTGCAGCTCGGCGACCGCCTGCGCGACCAGCTTCGCCCACTTGGCGTGCTTCACGAACCGGGCCAGTTCCTTGACCTCGTACACTGCTATGTCACTATTGGAGACTGACCTCGCAGCCAAGTGCCTTAGCGTCCCTATAGACCGCCTGCAGCTCGGCGACCGCCTGCGCGACCAGCTTCGCCCACTTGGCGTGCTTCACGAACCGGGCCAGTTCCTTGACCTCGTACACTGCTATGTCACTATTGGAGACTGACCTCGCAGCCAAGTGCCTTAGCGTCCCTATAGACCGCCTGCAGCTCGGCGACCGCCTGCGCGACCAGCTTCGCCCACTTGGCGTGCTTCACGAACCGGGCCAGTTCCTTGACCTCGTACACTGCTATGTCACTATTGGAGACTGACCTCATTATATTTCATGTCTCTCTCTCTGTCTTACATTCTATATTTGAATCTGTGACTCTCTCACTCACCATTTCTTTCACACTCGCTCTCTTTCTATCCCTCTCGCTCTCTGTATACCTCTCACTCTATATCACTCTCTCTCTCTGTCTGTCTCTCTCTCTCTATCTCTCTGTCTGTCTCTCTCTCTCTCTTACACTCTATATTTGAACTTGTGACTCTCTCACACACTCTTTCTTTCACACTCGCTCTCTTTCTATCCCTCTCGCTCTCTCTATACCTCTCACTCTATATCACTCTCGCTCTCTCTCTCTTTCTCTCTCTCTCTCTCGCTCTCTCTATTCCTCTCTTTTTCACTATCTATATCAATCTCCCTCTCTATCCTTCACTCTCTCTCTCTATGTCTCTCTTTATCTCTTTATTCCTCTCTTTCTCTCACTATCCCGCTCTCTTTCTCTTGCTATCT
>JALPQI010005872.1:5000-7500 GCA_025490895.1 Thaumatotibia leucotreta | reverse complement strand
TCTCTTACACTCTATATTTGAATTTGTGACTCACTCACTCTTTCTTTCACACTCGCTCTCTTTCTATCCCTCTCGCTCTCTCTATACCTCTCACTCTATATCACTCTCGCTCTCTCTCAAGCCCTCTCTCTCTCTCTCTCTCTTTCCCTCTCTCTTTCTCTCTATATCAATATATCAATCTCCCTCTCTATCCTTCTCTCTCTCTCTCTCTCTCTATCCCTCTCTCTTTCACTCTATATCCCTCTCTTTCTCTCACTATCCCGCTCTCATTCTCTCTCACTTGCTATCTGTCTCTGTCACACACATTATATCTGTCTCTCTCACACAAACACACTGAAACCCATTCTTCATATTTAAGAGCTTTGCTCTTGCCGATGGAGCAATAAAGCAAGTCTGTGCTATTGGAGACTGACCTCGCAGCCAAGTGCCTTAGCGTCCCTATAGACCGCCTGCAGCTCGGCGACCGCCTGCGCGACCAGCTTCGCCCACTTGGCGTGCTTCACGAACCGGGCCAGTTCCTTGACCTCGTACACTGCTATGTCACTATAGGAGACTGACCTCATTATATTTCATGTCTCTCTCTCTCTCTCTCTGTCTCTGTCTCTCTCTGTCGCTGTCTGTCTCTCTCTCTATCTCTCTGTCTGTCTCTCTCTCTCTCTATCTCTCTGTCTGTCTCTCTCTCTCTCTATCTCTCTGTCTGTCTCTCTCTCTCTCTATCTCTCTGTCTGTCTCTCTCTCTCTCTCTCTATCTCTCTGTCTCTCTCTCTCTCTCTCTCTATCTCTCTCTCTCTTATACTCTATATTTGAATTTGTGACTCTCTCACTCACTCTTTCTTTGACACTCGCTCTCTTTCTATCCCTCTCGCTCTCTCTATATCTCTCACTCTATATCACTCTCGCTCTCTCTCTTGCTCTCTCTCTCTATCCCCCTCTCTCTCTCTATCCCTCTCTCTCTCTCTCTATCCCTCTCTCTCTCTCTCTCTCTATCCCTCTCTCTCTCTATGTCTCTCTTTATCTCTCTATCCCTCACATTCTCTCACTATCCCGCTCTCTTTCTCTCTCACTTGCTATCTGACTATCTCTCGGTTTCTCTATCTATGTCTCTGTCACACACATTATTTCTGTCTCTCTCACACAAACACTCTGAAACCCATTCTTCATATTTAAGAGCTTTGCTCTTGCCGATGGAGCAATAAAGCAAGTCTGTGCTATTGGAGACTGACCTCGCAGCCAAGTGCCTTAGCGTCCCTATAGACCGCCTGCAGCTCGGCGACCGCCTGCGCGACCAGCTTCGCCCACTTGGCGTGCTTCACGAACCGGGCCAGTTCCTTGACCTCGTACACTGCTATGTCACTATTGGAGACTGACCTCGCAGCCAAGTGCCTTAGCGTCCCTATAGACCGCCTGCAGCTCGGCGACCGCCTGCGCGACCAGCTTCGCCCACTTGGCGTGCTTCACGAACCGGGCCAGTTCCTTGACCTCGTACACTGCTATGTCACTATTGGAGACTGACCTCGCAGCCAAGTGCCTTAGCGTCCCTATAGACCGCCTGCAGCTCGGCGACCGCCTGCGCGACCAGCTTCGCCCACTTGGCGTGCTTCACGAACCGGGCCAGTTCCTTGACCTCGTACACTGCTATGTCACTATTGGAGACTGACCTCGCAGCCAAGTGCCTTAGCGTCCCTATAGACCGCCTGCAGCTCGGCGACCGCCTGCGCGACCAGCTTCGCCCACTTGGCGTGCTTCCCGAACCGGGCCAGTTCCTTGACCTCGTACACTGCTATGTCACTATTGGAGACTGACCTCATTATATTTCATGTCTCTCTCTCTCTGTCTCTCTCTCTGCCTCTCTATCTCTCTGTCTCTCTCTCTGCCTCTCTCTCTGTCTCTCTCTCTGCCTCTCTCTCTGCCTCTCTCTCTCTCTCTGTCTCTCTCCCTCTCCCTCTCTCTCTCTGTCTCTCTCTCTCTCTCTCTCTGTCACTTTCTCTCTTTCTCTCTCTCTCTTACACTCTATATTTGAGTTTGTGACTCTCTCAGAGCGAGAGGGATAGAAAGAGAGCGAGTGTGAAAGAAAGAGTGAGTTCTTTCACACTCGCTCTCTTTCTATCCCTCTCGCTCTCTTTATACCTCAAACTCTATCACTCTCGCTCTCTCTCAAGCCCTCTCTCTCTTTATCCCTCTCTCTTTCACTCTCTATATCAATCTCCCTCTATCCTTCTCTCTCTCTCTCTCTCTCTCTCTATGTCTCTCTCTCTCTCTCTCTCTATGTATCTCTCTCTCTCTGTCTCTCTTTATCTCTCTATCCCTCTCTTTCTCGCACTATCCCGCTCTCTTTCTCTCTCACTTGCTATCTGACTCTATCTCTCGGTGTATCTATCTCTGTCTCTGTCACACACATTATATCTGTCTCTCTCACACAAACACTCTGAAACCCACTCTTCATATTTAAGAGCTTTGCTCTTGCCGGTGGAGCAATAAAGCAAGTCTGTGCTATTGGAGA
>JALPQI010005872.1:0-2500 GCA_025490895.1 Thaumatotibia leucotreta | reverse complement strand
CTCTCTCCTCTCTCTCTCTCTCTCTCAATCTCTCTGTCTGTCTCTCTCTCTCTATCTCTCTCTCTTACACTCTATATTTGAATTTGTGACTCTCTCACTTACTCTTTCTTTCACACTCGCTCTCTTTCTATCCCTCTCGCTCTCTCTATACATCTCACTCTATATCACTCTCGCTCTCTATCAAGCCCTCTCTCTCTCTCTCTATCCCTCTCATTTTCACTCTCTATATCAATCTCCCTCTCTATCCTTCTCTCTCTCTCTCTCTCAATGTCTCTCTTTATCTCTCTATCCCTCTCTTTCTCTTGCTATCTGACTCTATCTCTCGGTTTCTCTATCTCTGTCACACACATTATATCTGTCTCTCTCTCACAAACACACTCTGAAACACTCTTCATATTTAAGAGCTTTGCTCTTGCCGATGGAGCAATAAAGCAAGTCTGTGCTATTGGAGACTGACCTCGCAGCCAAGTGCCTTAGCGTCCCTATAGACCGCCTGCAGCTCGGCGACCGCCTGCGCGACCAGCTTCGCCCACTTGGCGTGCTTCACGAACCGGGCCAGTTCCTTGACCTCGTACACTGCTATGTCACTATTGGAGATTGACCTCATTATATTTCATGTCTCTCTCTCTCTCTGTCTCAGTCTCTCTCTGTCTCTGTCTGTCTCTCTCACTCTATCTCTCTGTCTGTCTCTCTCTATCTCTCTCTCTCTATCTCTCTGTCTGTCTCTATCTCTCTGTCTGTCTCTCTCTCTCTATCTCTCTCTCTCTCTCTTACACTCTATATTTGAATTTGTGACTCTCTCACTCACTCTTACTTTCATACTCGCTCTCTTTCTATCCCTCTCGCTCTCTCTATATCTCTCACTCTATATCACTCTCGCTCTCTCTCAAGCCCTCTCTCTCTCTCTACCCTCTCTCTTTCACTCTCTATATCAATCTGCCTCTCTATCCTTCTCTCTCTCTCTGTCTCTCTTTATCTCTCTATCCCTCTCTTTCTCTCACTATCCCGCTCTCTTTCTCTCTCAGTTGCTATCTGACTCTATCTCTCGGTTTCTCTATATCTGTCTCTGTCACACACATTATATCTGTCTCTCTCACACAAACACTCTGAAACCCACTTCATATTTAAGAGCTTTGCTCTTGCCGATGGAGCAATAAAGCAAGTCTGTGCTATTGGAGACTGACCTCGCAGCCAAGTGCCTTAGCGTCCCTATAGACCGCCTGCAGCTCGGCGACCGCCTGCGCGACCAGCTTCGCCCACTTGGCGTGCTTCACGAACCGGGCCAGTTCCTTGACCTCGTACACTGCTATGTCACTATTGGAGACTGACCTCGCAGCCAAGTGCCTTAGCGTCCCTATAGACCGCCTGCAGCTCGGCGACCGCCTGCGCGACCAGCTTCGCCCACTTGGCGTGCTTCACGAACCGGGCCAGTTCCTTGACCTCGTACACTGCTATGTCACTATTGGAGACTGACCTCGCAGCCAAGTGCCTTAGCGTCCCTATAGACCGCCTGCAGCTCGGCGACCGCCTGCGCGACCAGCTTCGCCCACTTGGCGTGCTTCACGAACCGGGCCAGTTCCTTGACCTCGTACACTGCTATGTCACTATTGGAGACTGACCTCGCAGCCAAGTGCCTTAGCGTCCCTATAGACCGCCTGCAGCTCGGCGACCGCCTGCGCGACCAGCTTCGCCCACTTTGCCTGCTTCACGAACCGAGCCAGTTCCTTGACCTCGTACACTGCTATGTCCGCTTCTATCAGCCCGAGCAGGTTGGATACGTCGCGATTCGTGATGCAGAGGGAGGTTAGGTGGGTTTGGAGTTGAAGGCTTGTTATACGACCTGGAGACAAAAAGGTTGATTACAAAAGACTTAAATAATATGATTTACAATGTTGACAGCAAAAAAACCGAGCCGATTGTTCTAAATGTCTTTTTCTTTAGGTTTTCTAATATGCAACCTTTTCGGAACTAAATTCAGAAAATTTAATTTACACAGATTAAAATAGATCCATTAAAAATAAATACAATTGATTACTGTAAGTATTATTTAAGATATCAATATTGAAGACATTTTTATAATTTTTGTTGTGAAAATAACTGAGTTAGGATTTTGTAATGGCTATCTAAGATAGTTTGACAGTTGACACATGAAATGTGATGAACAAAAAACCTCGTGCTCCCTGCTTTTATGTTCTCTCTAATGCTAAATGAACGAACTATACGACTAAGCCTGTAACTCTGAATTCAGAGATTCCTCATGGTGGTATCAGCACAGTACTGCAAATCTAGTAAGGTACCTATAAAAAACTCACCATAAATATCAAATATATATCCTATATATCAGCGTGTTTTTCAAGCGGGACGCTACAGGACAAGAGTAGAGCCTTGAGCAGCTCCTTATGATTTAGGTGTATGGACACTTAACTCTTTTAAACCACTGCACTGTCCGTATAACCTTTCATTTTTTTATATGACTTATACTAGATTGAGATTAACAAAC
>JALPQI010005871.1:0-65120 GCA_025490895.1 Thaumatotibia leucotreta | reverse complement strand
ATGTATGGCTTTTGAGAAATGTGTGCGTTCGATTGAGAAGTAACACGCCTGGAACTGATTAGCGGCGTCCATGTGTTAGTTAATAAATAGATATGAATAGATTCGTGTTGTTGCGCATTAAGTGTGCTATGGATTTTATTATTTAATGATTCATCTTAGGGATATAGAAATAGTCGGGAATGCTAACGCTGTTCGTGCTGAAAAGCCAGTAATAATAGAATATTGGCGCATCTGCCCCACGGTATATGTTTTAATGCTATAGCCGCTGCCTTAGATATGATATTTCGCTTTGGATTTATTTCGAGAGTGTTTTATGTTTTTAATTGCGTTACGAGAATTATTTTTGTGCTCGTCTGCTATAATTTTAACAGATGTTTTTGTTTCATCGATCGTGCCGATGACAGAATTAAGATCATGTTTATGAAAAGTTTCACGTTTGTGTGAACATTGATTAAAAAGTGGATCAAGAGAACACTATCTATTTTTATTATTCTCTGTTGTTGTAACTGATAATATTTAAATATCGATGGCAAAAAGCGAGAACGTAGTAACCGCCACCTGGACGAAAATTTTTTTTTTTGCATATTCGGAATCAGCGAATTTTTCTGCGTCGACTGGTCTGGGTCCCATGGCTCTACGACGCTTAGAAAAAACTGGACTACGTTGCAAAACGAATGTATTTTTTTGACGATGCCCCCATCTAATTGCTGTAAACACCCAAATAGTAGCAATTTTGTAACGAGTACATTTACGCCAATTTTGTTTTTTCATAAATCAAAGCGTGTGTTGGTAACAGCGTTGCCGAAATTTTGTTCTGTGGCGGTTACAGCATTAATGCATGTAGTGAAAAAAATACGAACCAAGTTTACTGCAATTATCCTAAAATAAATTGTCAATGATTGACGCTTACTACATTTCATTCGAAAATGAATTAGCACCAAGCCACAGTAACAACATTTGAAACACAACGTGATGTGGGTACCGCTTGAAGATACAGCAATAAAAATGTGCGCTCGCGGCGATGTGCCTCGTAAATACGACCTGTGATTTAGACTACTGGCGATCACCGGAGCGAGTGGGTGTACGTAGTCTGTGTACTCTGTGTGTCCGCGAAGTGAAAATGAATTTCATTGGAATGCAATTTTTAGGTTCCTATTTTAATTTCAAGTAATATTCTGCCTAAGAAAAATGATACCAAGTTTTTATTTAAATAAATAATAACAATTTGATTTTGTACACTTGTACAGTGCCATTAATGATAACGTTTAGTTATTTAAGTTAAATATTAATGGTTCAGTGAGATTAATTCAAAGATTTTTTTTATAATTGATGTGATAGTTGTGTTCAAACAATTGTTTAAGAATTATGTTGAAAATTAAATAATAAGAAATACGTTCTTGCTAAGCAACAAAGAGCTTGTACTGGTTAAGATTGATATTAAAAATGCCTTCAACTCCGTCGGTCACGATGCTTTGTTAAGAGAGAAGCAAAAAAACTTACCTGGATCATATTCCTATCTCTGGCAAGGTTACAGCAGCCCTTTAGATTGAATGTACGCGAAGCACAACATATTGTCTGCAATAGGTTGTCAACAGGGTGATCCACTCGGGTCCGCCTTTTTTAGCCTTGCAATCCACTCTATTAACTCGACACTTGGCAGTAAACTCAACATGTGGTACCTGGACGACGGTAGCCTCGGGGGCGAGGCAGACTCTGTTCTGAGTGATTTGACCTCCTTAGCTGCTAAGTTTAGAGAAACAAGTCTTGAGCTGAATATGGGAAAAAGTGAGCTGTATGTGAGCTCAGTCAATGTAAGCAGGTCCCAAATTATTAGCAATTTTGAGAATGTCTGTCCAGGTATCAAGGTGACGAACGCGGATTCTCTTCATCTACTTGGAGCCCCTGTGTTTAAGGAATCAATGCCTGATTTTGTTGATGCCAAAAATTCAGCGTTTCTCCCAGCATTCAGACAGTCTGCTCAAGGTCTCCTCGCACATGGCTTTTTTTCATTCTCTGGGTTCTGTCTCCTCGTGCTAAAGTTGACGTATGCTATGCGATGCAGTCCATTTTGGAAGTTTCCGCAGCTGTGTGAGAAGTTGAACAGTTTGATACACATCACAATGCAAAACATTTTAAATATCAAACTGGATGAGAGGCAGTTAATCCAGGCAACTCTTACTCTCATACGGTTTGGTGGCTTAGGTATACGGTGGGTGTCGAGTATTGCTATTCCCACTTTTTTATCGTCTGTGCACAGTACGCTTACTCTCGTAGGAAGTATCCTCAATCCATCACTACTTGATTTCGAGGTAGCGTATTTGGCGGAGGCGATAGATGATTGGAGTTTGGCCTGTCCGAGCGATGAATTGCCACCAGGGCGGGACGTGCAGAGAGCTTGGGATGAGCCTCTGTGCTGTGGGGCACAGTTGGGTTTACTTGACTCCACCGCCTCCTTAGCTGAAAAAGCCCGTCTGCTTTCAGCGTCGGAAAGGGAGTCGGGATATTGGCTAAAAGCTTACCCTTCCAGGAGCTGGACCACATTGCTGGACAATAATTCCCTAAGGTTGGCTGGTGGTCTTTGCTTGGGTGTGGATATAGTTGTCCCCCACCGTTGCTATTGCGGTGGTGAGGTAGACTCCCGGGGTGTCCACGGCCTCTCCTGTCGGAGCGCTGGTCGTATACCCCGCCACGCCAGTCTGAATAACGTGATCCGTCTTGCTTTTGCCACTTGCCAGCGTGGGCGTGCCTGCAGCAGCTGGGATGACGCTCATACCGTGGCAGTTTGGGGGGCCGCCTATTTGGGATGCGACGTGCTTGGACACCCTCGCGCCTTCACATGTATGGCCACCACTTCGGTCAAGCCGCCCCGGCTTTGGCTGCGGAGGTCTTAAAACATCGGAAGTACACTGGCCTTTGTGGTGGCCATGACTTTGCGGCTTTTGCGGTGGAGACTCTGGGGTCGTGGGGTCCTGGCACCCACGAACTTTTTAAGGAGTTGGGGAAAAGGCTGTCTGAGGGCTGGCTCATTTCTTGGCCAGAGGTTAGGCATTTCCATCCAGCGAGGAAATGTAGCCAGTGTTATGGGCACTCTCCCACAGGGAAGCGACTTGGGGGATGTGGTAGATTAAGTTAGTTATTATAATTTTAGGTTTACGAATGATTTGTGTTTTTTTTCCAATACCTGTAAATAGTATTGTTTGTTAAATTATATTAAAAGTAATACTTACATTCAAAACATATTTTATAGTTAGTGGGTTTAATAGGTAGTGAGTTTTATATCGATAAAAGTTATTTAAGAGGCAATATAATGCCAAAACTGTGGATAAAATCTAAAGAGATATAAAGTTTTCACGAGAATATTGAACCTCATCACCTATACACGGTGGAATTTAATCGGTGAACAGGAACCCATTTTTCTAATTCAGTAATCGATGGCGGTCACGTTTATGTAGTACTTAAGTGGAACCAAGTTTTTTTTTAGCATAAATTTTTTTTATGTTGAAATTAAAATTGATTGAAATTAAAGTTTAATACCTCTTTTCAAACTATCAGCCATAGAAACTTAAAACATAAATGAGCAATAACCACTCACATGCTTTAATTTTTGCGATAGACTCTATTCCTATGTAAAATAAGAGCGATGCATGGCTGATAGTTTGAAAAGAGGTATTAAACTTTTCAGACTAAACCATTAGTAGGGTGACAATAAATTTTAATTAAAGTTTAATTTCAACATAAAAATTTGTTATGCTAAAAAAAAACTTGGTTCCACTTAAGTACTACATAAACGTGACCGCCATCGATTACTGAATTAGAAAAATGGGTTCCTGTTCACCGATTAAATTCCACCGTGTATATTAAAGTCTGATTAACCCTAAGAGTATATATGTTTGTTTTACCATGACACAAGGTTGTGATTTTATATAAGAGATTTTATTAGCCATTTGAAATGTTATAAGCAACACAAGTTTTAAGTTACTTTCATAATGTTTTTATACAGAGTAATTGAGACTAGGTAGTGTTTGATATATTAAGACTGTAATTGTTGCATCTGAGCTTTTAATTTGCAAGAAACCAGCATTTAAAATTTGTTAACATTTTGAAAATGTCTGTTAACAAAAGTTGATTGATACTTAAGTCGTTTTGTTTTCACAGTTTATTTTTGGCGGTGGACACTTACCACATTTCAGTTAGTCCTATAAAGAACGTAATGACATTTACGTCAAAATTATTGCATCTTCAGAATAAATATGCATCATTACAGCGTTTCTGCTTTATGGACATTTTACTCGTTTCACTATTTTAGTACATTTACTTCTGGCGTTTACAGCGTTTTCGCGTAACGAAAAAAAGTGATCAATTGTTGTAACCGCCACTAAGTCGTAAACCAGTCTTTTTTGTTAAATATTAAATATGACAATTGAAAGAAAACCATAAGTTAGAAATTAGATCCAAACATCAAGCATTGTTGTTCATAAATGAAAGAGTTATGATTTTTTTTCTCGAAATCGAAAAGTTTTTTGGCTCTGGTGAAAAGTTTGTGTTTTGGCGGTTACTACGTTCTCGCTTTTTGCCATCGATATACATTCTTTCTTTTAAATCAATCTATAATGTGTTCTTTTATAATCATAAAAATCTACGAGACGTGACAGACTTGGCAGTTAATGTTTAAGTAGGTGCAGATGCTGGACGTTAATTAAGATATTTAAATACAAGTATAGACAATATACTCGTATTTACCATATCGATGGCAAAAAGCGAGAACGTAGTAACCGCCAAAACACAAACTTTTCACCAGAGCCAAAAAACTTTTCGATTTCGAGAAAAAAAATCATAACTCTTTCATTTATGAACAAAAATGCTTGATGTTTGGATCTAATTTCTAACTTATGGTTTTCTTTCAATTGTCATATTTAATATTTAACAAAAAAGACTGGTTTACGACTTAGTGGCGGTTACAACAATTGATCACTTTTTTTCGTTACGCGAAAACGCTGTAAACGCCAGAAGTAAATGTACTAAAATAGTGAAACGAGTAAAATGTCCATAAAGCAGAAACGCTGTAATGATGCATATTTATTCTGAAGATGCAATAATTTTGACGTAAATGTCATTACGTTCTTTATAGGACTAACTGAAATGTGGTAAGTGTCCACCGCCAAAAATAAACTGTGAAAACAAAACGACTTAAGTATCAATCAACTTTTGTTAACAGACATTTTCAAAATGTTAACAAATTTTAAATGCTGGTTTCTTGCAAATTAAAAGCTCAGATGCAACAATTACAGTCTTAATATATCAAACACTACCTAGTCTCAATTACTCTGTATAAAAACATTATGAAAGTAACTTAAAACTTGTGTTGCTTATAACATTTCAAATGGCTAATAAAATCTCTTATATAAAATCACAACCTTGTGTCATGGTAAAACAAACATATATACTCTTAGGGTTAATCAGACTTTAATATACACGGTGGAATTTAATCGGTGAACAGGAACCCATTTTTCTAATTCAGTAATCGATGGCGGTCACGTTTATGTAGTACTTAAGTGGAACCAAGTTTTTTTTTAGCATAACAAATTTTTATGTTGAAATTAAACTTTAATTAAAATTTATTGTCACCCTACTAATGGTTTAGTCTGAAAAGTTTAATACCTCTTTTCAAACTATCAGCCATGCATCGCTCTTATTTTACATAGGAATAGAGTCTATCGCAAAAATTAAAGCATGTGAGTGGTTATTGCTCATTTATGTTTTAAGTTTCTATGGCTGATAGTTTGAAAAGAGGTATTAAACTTTAATTTCAATAAATTTTAATTTCAACATAAAAAAAATTTATGCTAAAAAAAAACTTGGTTCCACTTAAGTACTACATAAACGTGACCGCCATCGATTACTGAATTAGAAAAATGGGTTCCTGTTCACCGATTAAATTCCACCGTGTATAGGTGATGAGGTTCAATATTCTCGTGAAAACTTTATATCTCTTTAGATTTTATCCACAGTTTTGGCATTATATTGCCTCTTAAATAACTTTTATCGATATAAAACTCACTACCTATTAAACCCACTAACTATAAAATATGTTTTGAATGTAAGTATTACTTTTAATATAATTTAACAAACAATACTATTTACAGGTATTGGAAAAAAACACAAATCATTCGTAAACCTAAAATTATAATAACTAACTTAATCTACCACATCCCCCAAGTCGCTTCCCTGTGGGAGAGTGCCCATAACACTGGCTACATTTCCTCGCTGGATGGAAATGCCTAACCTCTGGCCAAGAAATGAGCCAGCCCTCAGACAGCCTTTTCCCCAACTCCTTAAAAAGTTCGTGGGTGCCAGGACCCCACGACCCCAGAGTCTCCACCGCAAAAGCCGCAAAGTCATGGCCACCACAAAGGCCAGTGTACTTCCGATGTTTTAAGACCTCCGCAGCCAAAGCCGGGGCGGCTTGACCGAAGTGGTGGCCATACATGTGAAGGCGCGAGGGTGTCCAAGCACGTCGCATCCCAAATAGGCGGCCCCCCAAACTGCCACGGTATGAGCGTCATCCCAGCTGCTGCAGGCACGCCCACGCTGGCAAGTGGCAAAAGCAAGACGGATCACGTTATTCAGACTGGCGTGGCGGGGTATACGACCAGCGCTCCGACAGGAGAGGCCGTGGACACCCCGGGAGTCTACCTCACCACCGCAATAGCAACGGTGGGGGACAACTATATCCACACCCAAGCAAAGACCACCAGCCAACCTTAGGGAATTATTGTCCAGCAATGTGGTCCAGCTCCTGGAAGGGTAAGCTTTTAGCCAATATCCCGACTCCCTTTCCGACGCTGAAAGCAGACGGGCTTTTTCAGCTAAGGAGGCGGTGGAGTCAAGTAAACCCAACTGTGCCCCACAGCACAGAGGCTCATCCCAAGCTCTCTGCACGTCCCGCCCTGGTGGCAATTCATCGCTCGGACAGGCCAAACTCCAATCATCTATCGCCTCCGCCAAATACGCTACCTCGAAATCAAGTAGTGATGGATTGAGGATACTTCCTACGAGAGTAAGCGTACTGTGCACAGACGATAAAAAAGTGGGAATAGCAATACTCGACACCCACCGTATACCTAAGCCACCAAACCGTATGAGAGTAAGAGTTGCCTGGATTAACTGCCTCTCATCCAGTTTGATATTTAAAATGTTTTGCATTGTGATGTGTATCAAACTGTTCAACTTCTCACACAGCTGCGGAAACTTCCAAAATGGACTGCATCGCATAGCATACGTCAACTTTAGCACGAGGAGACAGAACCCAGAGAATGAAAAAAGCCATGTGCGAGGAGACCTTGAGCAGACTGTCTGAATGCTGGGAGAAACGCTGAATTTTGGCATCAACAAAATCAGGCATTGATTCCTTAAACACAGGGGCTCCAAGTAGATGAAGAGAATCCGCGTTCGTCACCTTGATACCTGGACAGACATTCTCAAAATTGCTAATAATTTGGGACCTGCTTACATTGACTGAGCTCACATACAGCTCACTTTTTCCCATATTCAGCTCAAGACTTGTTTCTCTAAACTTAGCAGCTAAGGAGGTCAAATCACTCAGAACAGAGTCTGCCTCGCCCCCGAGGCTACCGTCGTCCAGGTACCACATGTTGAGTTTACTGCCAAGTGTCGAGTTAATAGAGTGGATTGCAAGGCTAAAAAAGGCGGACCCGAGTGGATCACCCTGTTGACAACCTATTGCAGACAATATGTTGTGCTTCGCGTACATTCAATCTAAAGGGCTGCTGTAACCTTGCCAGAGATAGGAATATGATCCAGGTAAGTTTTTTTGCTTCTCTCTTAACAAAGCATCGTGACCGACGGAGTTGAAGGCATTTTTAATATCAATCTTAACCAGTACAAGCTCTTTGTTGCTTAGCAAGAACGTATTTCTTATTATTTAATTTTCAACATAATTCTTAAACAATTGTTTGAACACAACTATCACATCAATTATAAAAAAAATCTTTGAATTAATCTCACTGAACCATTAATATTTAACTTAAATAACTAAACGTTATCATTAATGGCACTGTACAAGTGTACAAAATCAAATTGTTATTATTTATTTAAATAAAAACTTGGTATCATTTTTCTTAGGCAGAATATTACTTGAAATTAAAATAGGAACCTAAAAATTGCATTCCAATGAAATTCATTTTCACTTCGCGGACACACAGAGTACACAGACTACGTACACCCACTCGCTCCGGTGATCGCCAGTAGTCTAAATCACAGGTCGTATTTACGAGGCACATCGCCGCGAGCGCACATTTTTATTGCTGTATCTTCAAGCGGTACCCACATCACGTTGTGTTTCAAATGTTGTTACTGTGGCTTGGTGCTAATTCATTTTCGAATGAAATGTAGTAAGCGTCAATCATTGACAATTTATTTTAGGATAATTGCAGTAAACTTGGTTCGTATTTTTTTCACTACATGCATTAATGCTGTAACCGCCACAGAACAAAATTTCGGCAACGCTGTTACCAACACACGCTTTGATTTATGAAAAAACAAAATTGGCGTAAATGTACTCGTTACAAAATTGCTACTATTTGGGTGTTTACAGCAATTAGATGGGGGCATCGTCAAAAAAATACATTCGTTTTGCAACGTAGTCCAGTTTTTTCTAAGCGTCGTAGAGCCATGGGACCCAGACCAGTCGACGCAGAAAAATTCGCTGATTCCGAATATGCAAAAAAAAAATTTTCGTCCAGGTGGCGGTTACTACGTTCTCGCTTTTTGCCATCGATATCCAGTTTCAATGTTATGTTACATGAAAAATATCCTAACGTAATTCTGTAGTTCGGTTCAAAAGCGGCTAAATAGTGCACTACTAATCTTTACGTATTCTAATCCAAGTTCTTCAAGAATTATTTATTCTAGGTTTTTAAAGGTTCTGCTACACCTCTAAGAGTTACAGGCAACGCAAAATACTTGCCATGCGGCAGGACCTACCCGTTTTGTCCGTATTTGATATTAAAAAAACATAATTTAATTCCTACTCATAATGAATTACTTTACTCAGCAAGTTTGGCTATGACCAAAATACTTTTACACTAAGTCGACTTCCACAATCTCCAGGTAGGCAGCTAACACGATTAATTGTAGGTAGTGTCAGTAAAGTTGGAATTAATCAGTTAACTCCTGAGTTGGCTAACCCTAGATCGTGCAAGTAGGGCCTAACTGTCCACCTAGTGGAATTAATTATTTTTACAATAAGGTTAACAATCCCTTCAGTATATTTTTTTTATGTGACGAAGGTAGACAACTGAGCTCTCAACCCATTTGATGGAAAGCAGGAACTGAGGCCCATGGACATAGTGATCAAAAAATCGTTTATGCGTTGCCTACCCTGAGGACTTAGATGGATTGCCTCTACCTATGCCAGTAATTACACCTCTCTTATCCCCAAACCGAAATACAGCAGTGTAAAAACTGCTATTTAGCGGCGGGTTAACGGGTAAGACGTTGGTAGGTACCTAGCTATCCGGGCCGACCCTGCACGAGGTTCTACCACCAGCAAAAGTTAGTTTAGTTGTTACATTAGCCCTAGGGGGTAACATTCCCCACTAAAAAAACCGCTTTATTGACTTAAATAATGTAAACATGGCATCTAACATTTTAACTAAACGATGTCAAGCAAATAATCTGTTTTAATTCAATTAATAAATTGCCAGCATGGATTTTTTGGGTGGCCAATTAAAGGTTACCCTTTAGGGCTAATGCAACGCGACTTTACGGTACTTGTTACCTACGGTTTAACGTGGTACGGTGAAGGTTTCAGAGAAGACTGGTCTACTCGTGAATACACCTGATAACAAAAAGCTTTGCCATGCAAGCGGTTATGATGATGACCATACTGTTTCTGAACGAACCATTCATTCTCCATTATCTTTCATTCGTTCACCTCTCTCTCTCATCTCGAACCTCTAATTAGCACAAGGTATGTAATTAATTTAGAAAATCTCTGAAAATACAAGTGTTACTATCAAAACTAAGTTATTTTCTTTATCCACCAAACACTATACTATTCTTACAAAGAAAAAATAACCATAACAAAGAAGCTTATTAATCGTTTACAAAGTCACTGTTAAGTGCTTTATAGAAGCGTTGTAACATGCTACTCGGCGCTAATTTACAAAATCACGTTGCACTTTATTACTCCCACCATACAATAGAATGACCGTTTCATAACTATCACGAAAGCGCCTAAATCTGAAATTAACGTGTGCATAGAACCACTGTATAATGAACGCCCAAAACTATCCAACCCATACTGAAGTACGGTTGATCAAAAATTCGAAAGCTCAAGGATATCTGGCCGAGTTAATCGAGCCCGGCCTAAAGCACTGCCATTAATGTCAATCATTAAATATGAATTATAAATATGAAAGAAAGCATAAGAAGCAATCATGGTCGTGCATTATTAGATTAAAATGTATCTTTGTGTGAACGCACTTTAATGTATGAATGTAATTGTGTGTGCAAAGATAGCAATGCTGTGTTTCGGTTTTGGGGTAAGATACCCGGTGTAATTATCTACTGCCATAGATAGAGGCAATCCATCTCAGTCCTCAGGGTAGGCAGCGCATAAGCGATTTTTTGATCACTATGTCCATGGGCCTCAGTTCCTGCTTTCCATCAGGTGGGCTGAGAGCTCAGTTGTCTAATTTTGTCACATACAAAAATCACGTGTGTTTTCTTTGCAAATTACCTGCAAAAAATAACGCACATTTTTTCATCTCATTAATTAAATGTAAATAAATAGGTTACTCAAGATTTGATAGTCCTTCAAAAGCTTACTAAGCGCATACAGTTTTTTTCTTCATAGCAGTAGGAAAATGGCATTCTTTGTCTAGTAGAAAGCACAAACACAGTAATAGCACCATTAGGTACTTTAAAACAAAATATCTTTTTAATGAAAAAATGTACTTACCTGTTAATTCATCCACTTAAATGACATAAAACGCCATTTAAAAACAAAACCCCTTTCAATTACCTTAAGTAACATTAGTCCATGATCATTTGTCGGATTCGCCACGCCACCCGCGGTCCTGTGCATTATCAGATTCCGTCACACTTTGAGTACCATCGTCAACAGTCAACTGACCAGTATTGAACCTTATGTTCATAGTGATAAGAGCTATGAAAGATCAGTTAATTATGTTGGCGTTTGTGCTTCAATCGTAATGCCTTAATGAGTCCGAGTAACGCAATGAACTGTGTCACCGTGGCATTCTAACACTGTCGTCCAGGTAAATTTTATACTCGTACGTGTAGGTTAAGAAAATAAGTCCCGCCAAGTTTCTTACCGGTTTTACTCGGGTCAGCGGTGTAGGGTTAGAACCGGAAGTAGTTTTAATTTTATGTAACTTAGACGATTCAAAAGAGTTTGTTGCTATTCCAATTTGAATAAAGAATCATTTACTTTGACTTTTGTGCCTACAAAGAACGTATATTAGTATATAATGTATTTAATCATAATTGCACAATAGGGATGATAACTGTAGTCAATACATAGTGCATCTGGGGAGGTAAATACGGTATTACTAACGAGAGTGTTAGAAGCCCGACGCTGTAGGGCTTTTAATGACGCGAGTTAGTATGCCTCTTACCGACCGTGATGCATACAATGTTTTTCATCACACTTGCGAGCGAAAAAGTTAGTTTTAAGACAAAATATTATTAAATGACGTACTAGCATTTCTATTACTCCCTAGGGAATTTCACTTTTCTATGACTCCCGCAACGCATGCAAGCAATGGTGCGCTTAGAAAGCAAGTGTGATGTAGGTACAATAAATTACTTCACATTATGCACTCGAGATAATACACGAACGAGATAATAAACAACAAACTATTTTTAACACAAAACTTCTATTTCATAATTTCTTAAATTCAGTTACCGCTATGACTACACATGAAATAAAACTATTTAAAACGGATTATATCGGGTATATAACATTTTATTACACCCCGAAGTTTCTAATTCCGTAAAGTGAAAATGATAATATTGTAAATAATTATGATAATGTTTCATTAAAAATATATATACACCCACGATTTATTTACATCAATGGTATATAAATTCCCTGGTTGAAGTATTTGATTACACACATGGTTAACGGTAATGGTGAATGAACCCACACACTACACGGTTATTAAATGAGTGACCACGTACGTCACTCATCCCTCTGCTGACGTCAACGATGTTCAAAATGAGTAGAATATTATAAGGTAAGTAATATATTCAGTTGTTAAGTCGATCGTCACGTGTTTCCGACGATCTAAGATTTTTACTTATGTTAATAATTTTCCGTCACTTACGTTATGTCAAGTCAAGATTCTTTATTACACAAATCGACTCGGTGGAGTAATCTTAATAAAGAAAACCTTATAGTTTTTTGACGTTAGTGTCGTCTGCTTTATTATCTAACCATAAATTAGTTTTTTTTAGGTAGGGTAGGTGTATAAGTATTTATATGTACATATCTATTATATATATCGTCGCTTACTACCCAATTACCCATATTAAGAGGCTTGTGATATGGGTAATTGGGTACCAAGCGACGATACATATAATAGATATTTACATATAAATACTTATATACTATACATAGACCTACCTAAAAAACTAATTTGTGAATAGACAATAAAGCAGAGGACACTAACGTGAACAAACTATAAGGTTTTCTTTTTTGCTATTTTAGCTACGGAACCCTAAACTAAGGTTGTGCGTAACGTCCGAGTAAAAATCGTGAACTCGATTCAAAGTGTCGCCTCGTTGTGTTAAGACATAATTTGCTTTGCCTGCCCATTGATATAATTATAATAGAGTATGGCTTTGTGAAGGTAATGTTTATTTGAACGGGGCTAATCTTGCTTGGGGACGTGAGTTAGTCGATTGACCTCAATGAGCTTTGGAAATCCGCAGTCGATGGTCTAAATGTTATTCTGAAAACTTCTGTAAATTATTAAATGTATTTTATTGTTGTTTTGTTATTGAGACACATGTTTTATACGTTTGAGATTGCTTGTATGTAAAATTCTACACAGGAAATAGCGTGATGAACTTTTTGGAATTGAAATCAAATTGAGACAAATATATAGGTACTGGAGGTACCTCCATAGCTCAGTTGGTAGGGACTAGTGACAGTAATAATTCTGCCTGCGAAATATGTATTTAAACTTTTCATTCGTTAATTATTATTTTATTAAGGTGCATATAAACCAAACGAGCATTCGCTCATTCTATCCCCCACTCTACGAAATCAACGAATTTAGACAAATCACGTTTTGTGTAACAAACGAATTTCGTAGAGTGGGGCATAGAATGAACGACACGTTTACAGTATGTACTAAAGTTAAAATGTAAAGAAGTATGCTATTTTTAATTGTACAAAAATGTTATAGGTAGGTTCATATAATAAACAAAATAAAAATGTTGAAACCGACTTCAACCTATTTCTCCAAAATCCCATCAGTAGACTCGAACTTGCTGCCAACGGTACCTTTACGGGATAATACCCCTTCGATTGAGAAAAATATTGAAAATCGGTTCACGACTTAATATCTGGGTACTTAGACAAGTTGCCAATCGCTAACGCTTAATCGTCAATCGTAAACCAAAGGCTGTAAACGAAACGTAAACGAAAAACTGTCTTTATCGCACTAATATGAAAGAGTGACAAAGAGGGAAAACTACGATACGCTACTAAGCATTGGCGATTGGCAACTTGGCTAAGCGTCCTGTTACTGGATATCTCCATATCAAGTAACAGACATTAAAAAATAGTTAAAGTCGGTTAAAAATAAGTATTTTTTTAAGTTATAGTCAAAGAACTCACTGGCCCTTATTTCCTTTTGAAAAGTATGTAATATCGTCGCTTAGATTAAATGCATGTATTTCTGATTTACCGACTTGACTTGACATCCCATTCCCTGATCATGCAAATATTATCTACCATACTCAAAGTCAAAGTCAAACTATTCTTTCTTCAAGTAAGCTTATTAATAAGCATTTTCTAATCGCCTGATACAATATCAAGAGAACAAAAATCTACTACCGGTTTTAACCCTACATCACTGTCCTGAGAAGAACTCGTAACTATGTTTCCTTTTATAGCCGAAAAAACAAAATATGTACCCATAGTTACATAACCTTGTTTATTGTCTCACACGTCCCGATAACTCTGTACGCGATAATTTATTAATTTCGTCTCGTCTTTGTTTGTTCCCCATGATCAATGTACACTCTCCCCTATGACACAATAAATCAAGGAACAGTAGGAATGTTTGCTAAGCACAAAAATGTGTGAATTACTAAATAGTACAAATTTTTAACCGACTTCAAGAAAAGGAGGAGGTTCTCAATTCGACTGAATTGTTGCATGTATGTTACCCGATATCTCCGAGAATCGTGAATCGTTTTTTTTTGTGATCGAACGTAACCCCAATATGGTCCCGTTTGCACCAAGTTGGGGTCTGATGATGGGATTCATTCAAATGTCAAATGTTATAGGTACATGTATGGCACTTTTGGTAATTTTCAATCATTTACAAGAATTTGCATTCAGAAAGTAGGACTTGATGATAGAGGAAACCAATGATGGAAACCACAGATGTTAGGATCTTGAAGAAATCGGTTGAAGCTGGAACCAATTGAAACCCTAGGTCAGCATGTCAAAATCAAGTAGTAAACATTTTCATACAATCTTATTTATAACGTGATTTTGACAAGGTTTTTCTTCCCGAGTGGCGTAGCGTTCCAATTAATTGACTGTACCTAGAGCTTAATAACTAATTTGGACAAGTGAAAATCGAATAAAAACTTCTGTAAAATTGATTAAATTACGGTCTAGTTATTTCTAAATATTGTCTTACTCTTCGCAGTAAATGGGAGCAGAATATTAGTAATAATTATTTCATATCACTTAATAATATTGGTATCAAGAAATATTGATTGTAATGTAATTTGAGTAAAAAGCCTGAGACATTATGTGAATTTGACAGTCTACATAGATCGCGCTAGCTTGTACTTTATATTTCATCCTTAATTGTATTTATTCTTAATTGGATTTTTTTAATTATCATACTTATTTTATTCGTCCTGTGAGGCATTTTCAGCTGCAGTATCTCCAAAGTAGTAAATTGTACTGTTTCTTTTGTTTTATACCAATTTTAATTGCTAGGTACACATTTATTTTTGTATATCAAGATTATATATTTTATAACTTCATTTAACATGGTATTGAGTGTGGGTACTTAATCAACTTACATTTGGTACGTCACAGTAAAAGTCCTCAAAGCTCGAGCCTACTGTGTCTAATCCAATACACCAAACGCCGTAGCCAATGATAAGACTTTTGTTTTCGTGATTGCTCTTTGTTAATCATACTTTCTTAATTAAGGAAAAAGTTGGAGCTAATTTGGTGCGATGGTTCGATAAAGCGACGGCGAAGTTTGATGTTTGGTGTGCTAATGAGTTCGTTATCGGTAAGATCGGGCTTATAATGTGCCTTGACATTGCTTGCGTTGTACTTTTAATGGAAATTACCCTTGTACTACTTGAATTGTTTTCCATTTCAACTGGCTGTCATCATCGCAAATTTAAATCAGCTTTATAAATAAATATTATTAATACCTAATTTTATAAATAAATAAATATCTTGGGACATCTTACACAAATCGACCTAGTCCCACGGTAAGCTCAATTAAGGCTTGTGATGTGGGTACTAAGCGACGATATAACATATAATAGATAGATACATATAGATACTTAAATACATAGACAGCCATGACCAAG
Organism: Thaumatotibia leucotreta; assembly: GCA_025490895.1. Lineage (NCBI taxonomy): Eukaryota > Metazoa > Arthropoda > Insecta > Lepidoptera > Tortricidae > Thaumatotibia > Thaumatotibia leucotreta. The sequence continues at coordinate 49,268 of JALPQI010005871.1, read as the reverse complement.
GAACAAATATTTGTGATAAATAAATACACAAATAATGCCCTCGCTGGGATTCGAACCCGGAACTTCCAGCTTCGTAGGCAGGGTCACTACCAACTAGGCTACTGAGGTTGTCTGAGGTACCTACTGTTGTTGTACTGAGGATTATTAATACCTAATATTATAAATACCTAAGTTTGACGGTAAGCTCAATTGAAGTTTGTAATGTGGGTATCAGGTGACGATTTATACAGTATGTTACCGTCATGAAGGCTTTTATTGAAACCGAGACAAGAGATGCAGGTTTTAGCCAGATTATATATTTTATAACAGCATTCTTTAAAAAAATTGAAAAGTACCCAATTAACTTTCTAAGAAAAGTTCAGTGAGAATCAATGTATTTCAAAATTAATCGTTAAATGATCGTTCGAAGGAAATAAGATTAAAAATACGATAAATAATATAGAATTATAGACACGTACTTAAATTATTTACTTGAAGTTGGAAACAGACCAAGCTTTGATAAAAAATCATTATTATGAAAATCGGAACTAATGCTGGCCTTTTAGTAAACAAGGAATTTGTCATTGTAATAAAAGTGCATGAAAAGTATTTTGCTTTTTTAGTTTCCATAACCGCGAACAACCTTCGCTGTTACTCAATGGCGGCGGGGTTCCGGTAGTGGATATCAGCAATAGTTGATACATTCAGAAACATATTTCCGTCAAAATTCGCAATGTCTTGTGACGTAGCCAAAAGCATAAACAATGATGCATGATTTCCACTCAATGTCAACCCACGACGTTTTAATGAGCATGCGCTTCAACACTTAGCACGCTCGCCACGTCACGAGCAAAAAAAAAAAACAAATCGCCCAAGTACAACAATGCTTCAAATATTTCACGCACCTTTAATGGGCTCTTGCATAATGCTGCTACCCTGGTACTTTCACAATCCAAATCCCGTCTAGCCGTGGGGCTATTCTCCTATCAATCGAGATGATAGCCCGCTATCTTGCCCTGGCTACACGAGATGCATAATGCTCGCCACTGATAGCTGTCTTAGGCACGAAGCCTCCAAGCTTTGCAATTTATTGTTTCACGATCTCAACCCAGCTCATTATTAAAACGGTTTGATACGTTCCTAGGTGTTGCTGACGCCCCGAGGCCGGTGTGCGCCAATTACTCGACCGAACCGTGCCTTGCCATAGTTGTTTGACTTTAACAACGCTATTCTTGTCTTTTAGCCATGCTGTCCTAGTACTTGAAGACAGAAAGCTTGCTCTTGTTTTGGCTTATTTGGAGATTGCTTTGTTTTAATGGGTGTTATGGGTTTTCTGAGATTAGTACAAATTATTCACACATAGCTTCCTGATTGTTTCACACTGTATACCTATGTACTTATATATTGATTTTATTACGGAAGCCAATTGGTCTTACGCTTGTGGTCTAACGCGCGGGTGCTACACAGCGGTCGTGGGTTTGATTTGATCTCCGGCTCACCAATGAGTTAAAAAAAAACTTTTGTACAGTCGAGGAAATTGCATGTTTAGCACTTTGCGGTTCAAGTTAATTTGGTTGTCATGTACTAAGACGTCCAATGTAAAGTGAGCCATAAACTTCTAAACATTCAATTTCCTCGACTGTACGTAATGTAATTTGATATTCGCAAGTGCTTTACGGTGACCTGCGAAGAAATTCAAGGGGATATGTGAGGTCCCCAACAAGTAATGGGCCAGCGTTGGGACCACGCAAAATAGGCATGTTTGATGTCGAGTTGCGGAAAAAATGGCCAGAAAATAACGTCAACAACGGAAGCAAATTATCATAAACTTACCAAACTATAATGGCCTGTTTTGTATAAAAATAGTCAAATAAATGTTAGCTTTCTTTTAATTCTATATGTCTGGGGAAGAGAATAGTGATAATTTTATGTTATGTATTATCCGGGGATTGTGACGCAGAGCGTAAGAGTAACTATTACTTACCTACCTGTATCTACTATACACAACAGTTTACCAATGGTTAGTTATGATTTCAATGATAATAGTCCCCTAACATAATAGGTAAATCTAAATGACCGAGAATCCATTAAGCGCACTAAGCGGTCGGCGGTTAAAAGTCGAACTAAAACAATTTTCTCCAACTTCAACAAACAAAATCGATTGGGCTTAATTGCTGGCTGATCAATAACTAATTGTGTTCACCACACGTACGACGATAAAGAATAATTACTGGCTGCCGGCCAAATAAATCGATCGACATCAAAACGCGAGGTTAATCCATCATTTAGATATTACGGCGCGATTGAAGCTTACCGTTTTTAATTTCCAAAATTACACCGGCCGTCTAGCTGAAGGCGCCTAAACACGTACACATAATTACCATGCCGTAAATTGTCGAACATGAGTAGGGGTAGGGGGACGATCGCCTCACACCAGCGACCTGTCGTGTTATTTCTGTAATCACTTTCATTCCGTAAAACGTGACATTAATTAAAATTTAGTTTCAGGCCATTAGTCGCCATCGCGTTTCTTCAAGTTTCATTTTTTCCTGGTAATTATAGAGCGCGGGTGCGAGGCTAAATGGGCACGGTAATGATAAATAACATTGTATTGAAGGCAGTCATGAATTTTGTATTCAAATTAGTGCTGTTAATAGGTGTGGATTTAAATGTGACTTAGCTGCACTGCGCTTTTATTAATGACTGTGTAATTTTTATGCGACAAAAATACGAAAATAGGGCATTCCTGGGTTAATTAGCGTCAACTACAGAAAATCCATTACCGTGTGATTACAAACTCGCCGAAGCTTAGAACTGGTTTGAGTGAGTTTAGACTCGTGACTCGTGAGATTTTACCGGTAATAAGGCTGTGTACACACTGTGCGCCGAGTTATTAATTAACAGGTCGACAACAAACAGAGAGCGGCTACCGGACTGCGCTGCGCACACAACACTATTGACACAGCGCGTCCGCTGGAGCGGTGCGGAGAATCTCATTACCGTGCTTCTTAGAAAATTGGAAGTGAGAAATGGAGTTAGAGGGATAATGCCTGCCTATGGTGTTCTTATTTTTAGTCATTATCATGTGAAGTAGAAAGTAGGTGCGATGTCGCATTTAAAAACTGAACATCGCAGTGACAATGTGAACTGTGCTTTAGTTTTAATGTCGGAGGAAGATATTCGTAGTTTTGTTAATAAGCCAATGTTTCAGTGACTTTGATATGCTAGAATCAAGTAATTGGGAACTCATTGAAAGACATCTAAATTAAGCTTAGTTATCAAAATTGACCTCAGGTACCAAACACTCATTGCATATTTGTATTATAGTTACCGAATTGTGCCAGTACGCCCGCCGAGATTTCCAAAACTTATTAATTTCGAGCATCTGTTTCGATCACTCCAACGAAGGGACCATAGGAGTGACGGAGACTAATATTCGAAAGTTACTATTTTATGGTAGATAATACCTACGTACCACTACCAAGAGTTATAGGGTCGCCTTTAAAATTTCGATATCTGCAAAGCTCACTTTATGTGCATCGCTTACACATCACATCAACAGTCCATATGGTCGGCTGACAAACAAAACTCACTATAAAAACTGTCACTACTCTTAGCAACCTCTTATGTCAGTGTTAAGTCAGAACTCAGAACTGAGATACGAGCTTTATTTCAAGTAGGTATTTGTTACTTAGTGAGTTTTGCTTGTCAACCGACGATCAGTCCACTGTTGGACAACGGCCTTTCCTTAGCCTATGCGTATGGATGCATTAGAAGGTATGGCCGATAATCGCCACGCTGGGCAAGCGGCTTGGCGATCGCAGTAATGTGCCCATTATGATGATGCTGCTGCCCATCATCAATCTTCGATAAGTAAATGGTCAGTGATACTTCAGTGCCTTAGATGACTCTTACGACACCCACGGGAAGAGTTGGGTGACAAATGTAGTCTTACTGACGTCACCACACGGCAATCACGTGCTTCGTTTACAGGCTGACATTTCCACTGATTCATATAGAAGTGACTACATAAAATTATGTCGTTATTCTTATTTACATAGAAATAGAGTCCATTGCAAAAATCATAGCATGTCAGTGGCTAATGATGAAAGTCAAATGCATAGAAAGTCAATTACGCAGAGGCTAACGAATACTGCTTCGGACAAATCATGGCCAGGATACATAATAATGCAGAAAGTCAAGATTTGTTATTTCATAGGGGAAACATTCATTCGCAAATTATTTTACAAAATGAAGATACAATTGTTTGTAAATCAATATAATTATGACCGTACGTACATATTTAGATCCGCCTACTTTATAACAAATGATTATGTCCACAATAAATAAGGTTTTTTATTACACCGTCGAACGTTTTAGCTGACTACATAGTAGGTTGGCAGTATACTGAATAATAAAATAACATGAGATTTAATTAGATACACGTCCGACTATACTAAATCATAAAATATTTTTTCACGAGCCTGGAGGATCGTAAAAGTCTATTTTTGAGAATTCTTTTAGAAAGTTGATACTGCTGTAACTCAACTGACTATTAAATGTCATTACATATCCGTTTTTGATTAAATTAGCAACTTACTGTCCTCACATTACCTACTACTTTTTTGTTTTTACATTCGAAACCAAACCAAAGACGAAAGAGGAGGTGGCGGGACGACATGGACGCGTACGATGTGAAGTGGAGGGAACTGGCCATGGATAGGGACGATTGGAGGAAGAGAGGGGAGGCTTTTGCCCAGCAGTGGGACACCAAATAGGCTATAAAAAAAAACTCGAATCAGCTGACAATGGTCATTGGGGTACCTACCTATTCAAATAGTCTGTTTGGTTTCAATATGAGTGAATAACTGCCGGTTATCGTTATGGCTACGGGATCCAAAACGGAAATGTACCTACTCTCCTCTTGTTTGACAAAAAAGTAGTAGGTACCTTGCTACCCGAGCTTCGCTCTTTAAGTCGCATTCGTCTAAACATAAGACCAAGCTAAAAACATCGATTTGATATTTTCAAAAACCCCTACATACCTAACAAGTTTTATCTAAATTATTATCGTCATTACCGAGATTGAAAAAAAAAGTGTCTATTAAGCAATATACTCGTTTCAAGATACTTATAAAATACAGAGATCAATTATTTTATAAATCTTAAAAAAGATAGCAAACCATTGCGTAAAAAACTAGTACGAACACTATGTTTAACATAACAATATTTAACAACGTACCTCGTTCCCAGAGATTTCAAAATGACAAGCGTGTACCACTTATTGACACCACAAATACAGTCCACAACACAAAAACTACACTTGTTTGCGACGTCACAGTTATTATGTCACACCACAAAAAGAGTTTATGTTACGAGCACTAGCATGAAGTTAAGTCGTTTTTGAACCGAGTAAGTTGTCGGGCCACGAGATTTTTCGCGCGTGATTTTCTCAGGGCGGGCGGACACGTGCGCTTGCGCCGACTCCGAAGCGTCATTACCGTCCCGACGCATCCACTTACTGTCTTGCATTAGAATTTCAGTTCGACGCGAATTAGATTTCAGTTGTCTTTCCGGAATTTATCGTTACATCTTAATCAGCTTTTTATTAATGCGCGCCCGTTTGTCAGGTTTGTGACGCGTGCGTTTGTCTTTGTAATGCTGTCTAATCACCGTCAGTGGCAGCGGAGTTTATTGAATTTTACAAATATAGAGGAGGCGTTTGTTTTGAAATCTGACTTGGGCATCATTAACGTTCAGGTACAGTAACGTTGTCACACAACTCAGGAATAAAATGTATGTAACAGCAAAATCATGTGCCCTTACCGAGATGCGAACCCAGGACAACCAGTAACATAGGCAGTGGCACCTACTGACGACTAAACGACTGAAGCTTATTATTGAAATGACAACTAGATGAGTAAGACGTCACACCCGTCGACCACGGGTGGAAATTTCCGGATAAAATCCCGTTTTTTTTAAATAGCTTGTATTTTTCCGGATATTTTTGTAAAAAAAATCAATGAAAGTTTCCACTTTAATTTTCATCTCTAAAGCAACGATAGTTAGGTCTTATTTTCACTTATACCAGGAGAACCCGTTGTCATCGAGCAAAAGTAAATTGAAAGAGATGGAAAGGAGTGCCAGTGGCAGTGACATTGATTATTTCAGTAAAAACCCGAAAAAAAACGGAAATAAACGAAATTTTCATACATTCCCGAAATAAACATTTGATTTTTTCCGACATTTTCAACGCTAGGTCGCAGGCAGAAGTCATGCCCGAAACGCTAATATAATAATTATTAAACGTAAGTTTCCGCGATTAAGACCCGTTTGTCGTTAAAATACGAGCGACTGAAGCTTATTGGCTCATTACGTATAAGAAGTAAATAAACAATAAGCCACATCAACAAGTTATCATCAGTTCATACACAAAAATATCAAATGATGGACGTACGGCAAGGATGACTCCATTGCTATTTTTTTATTCCGTGGAAGAAATTTATAATGAGACTATCTATTTCCGACCACACTTAGGATAAGAATACACAACCAGAACGATACGACCTTGCGGGTATAATCGAAAGTGTCGACATCGCACAACTGATTTATAGTTTTCATAAAAACGACGTGAAAATTATAAATATTATCGCAACATTAATGGTAAGTGTGAAACTCGTCATTGTTTTATCGATCTAGAAATAATTGACGGGAATATTTTCGGATATGAATAATCAGGTCGAAATTAGGTCGATTGTTCTGGATGTTTGCTTTTATTAGTATGATTTAGATTGACGTTTTGACAGTAGAAAGAGTCGTCAAATGAGCAATGAGTTGGATAGATCACTTGGGAATGAGTGGCTGTAGTAACACAATTGTGGGGCAAAGTGTTCCGTGTAAAGTGCTCTATTGTTGTTGTTTCGATCTTTGCTAGAATAATAGGTATGCTTGTAATGTGTTCAGCATTAAATATTTTTAAATAAAAAAATAAACATTAGGAGGCAATCTTTTATTAATAATAACAATGCTATATTGTATTCATTATATTACGAGTAGTACTAAAATAACGCAGGAACAAAATATCATGTTCATCACCCAGGATTTGAACCCGGGAACTCCAAGTAGAGAAAGCAAGCTCATTACCAATTACTCGTCAACTACAGAAGTCATTGTTCTAATTTTTAAGGTGGCTTGATCTTAAAAATAGGAAAATTTACTCTAGTTGCCGTATTTTGTATATTATTTTCATTAACTGGTGTTCCTTGTTTACCGACATCATCGTGATTTATGATTATGAATTCAACTTTGTCTGAGCATGTAACTTGTCTACTAATTAACAAAACTTTTCAAAGTTGTCATACTACAACTTATTTTACTTTTTGGGTACCCAATCAGCGCGAAGTTAAAAACCCTTAATGTCAGTCAGCTTCGTAACAACAATTAAGTACTATATCTTTATAGTTAAACTCGATCGGCGTTTTTATATTATAATATGGCTTATAATTTGTAAAATGAACACCAAAACCGAGATTTTATCGAAATTTAGTGCTTTTTGTCGTTACGAAGCAGACTGAAATTAAGGTTTTTTAACATCGCGCTAATTGGGTGGGTACCCCAAAAAGTAAAAATGTCCAAATATATTTGTTTAAAATTTTCAGAGTAAAAAACATCACTAGCAAAACGCGATTTCACTTCTTAACCTATAAAATGAAAGTTTTGCAGGTACGATTTCAGGAAAACTGACAATCGCAAATATGATTAAAATTTAATATATTATGATTCCTATTACGATTGTTAACACAGTAGATCTATCATCTCATCTCATCTCATATTTTAACCACAAATGGAAAAAAAAACTCGAAAAATAAGGAATGTCGTCTCCGTGGAATCCAGTGATTTACAAATATGAGCGTGGTGGAATATCCATTTAAGCCATTGGATGTTGTGAGTTTACCGTGTGGTGACGGTAGTAAGAATACATTTGTCACCACCCCAACTCCTCCTGCGGGTGTCGTAAGAGTCGACTAAGGGATTAAAGTGTCACTGACTATTCTACAAGATTGATGATGGGCAGCAGCGTCATCATAGTGGACACATTACTGCGATCGCCAATCCGCTTGCCCAGCGTGGCGATTATGGGCATTTACCTCCTAATGCGTCTATACGCATAGTTAAATAGGAGAGGCCTACGTCCAGCAGTGGACTGACATAGGCTGATGATGTGATGTGATGTTGTGAGTGTACGTGTAGGTCTAGTGCCAATCCTAGACTATAAGTGAATAAAGACCAAGTGCCGGTAGCTCGCAAACACGCGTTGATACATTTTTCTTCAGTTCGACAGCGACCACGTGTGTAATGTTATGCCCGAAACACCAGGACATTATTCAACGTAATTTTACGTTTAGTTTAAGTTATTAAAGTTCGTCGTTTTAATTAAATTTATATGATATAAGTAATAATTGTGGAAGATTAAATCAATAACATCCATCTCTGTTTTATTAGTTAAGAAAAAAGTAGTAAGTCTATCGCGTCGCTAAACAAGCATGTCATGACAAAAGCTTGCTCGACCCAAACGTTTACCTAGTAATCTTACAATGATAATTAAATTTGGCAATGCAAATAGTCATAATTGGTGATTCAGTCTGTGTCGTCAGCCTAATTACTCTAATTGGACCAATCAACCACTGTATTAATGAATGCTCTAATTAAGACTGATTCTAATTGAAGGTGAGTCGTGGGATCTCGTTATAGATACATGTTGAGGAAACGAAATGAGGTTATACGAAAAATGTACCTATGTTGGAAAGTCCGTCACAGCCGTCAGAGGCTCATGTATTTGTACTACATACATACCCTGCCCACATACGGGCCTATATGACTGCTCTGCTTCATTTTTTTCCTCCAACTCACCTTTTCATAAAGGTTTAAATAAAATGCACACAAGAAGAGTCGATAAACGTGTTTACCCTACTACCCACAATACTTAAAAGTAATATGTATTTTCATGAAGTACTAGGGCCAAATACAAGAAAGTACTGTACCCACATACACCTGAATTGTGATGGCGAATACACAATAAATTAAGTCTTAGGTGCACAGGTGAAGAATTCTTTAGATGAACCAATATCGATTAATCCGAACGTGTGTTTCATATTATAATAAAGTGTTCATCTTTTCAGGAATGTTCACAATTCGTTTTTATTTGCTACGGCCTTGGAATGTCCTTTGGGTCATCTATTGAAGAGCAGCGTTGCGGTTTTTGTGAAGTAATACTTCTGCCATGCACAAATCTCAATTCTTCAATATCTCATAGATTTTCTTCATGCCGACTCATCAATTGGAAGAGAATGGGTCCTGTAATAAAAACAAAATTAGTAAGAAACAAACCTCGCTAAGTAGAAATAAACTTAATGCGTAGACGCAGTAAATTGTGATTTAGTAAAGGTCAATTACAGTTTTAATCACGACAATGTTGTGTTACGACCGGCGGGCTATGAAGTAGTAAGTGACAGAATTAACTGAATAAATGTAACATTTTGTATGCATGTTATTAGATATCTCCGATAATCGTGAACAATTTTCAACAATTTTTTTTAGCCCCGTGACGGTCCAGTTGGCACCAAGTCAGGGTCTGATGATGGGATCTTGAAGAAATCGGTTGAATACGGTTTTTTTTGGCGATTATTGTAACTTTAAACTAGTAGGTACCTTACAAAAGAAATCGAATAGACTACATATGTACTAAAATCAAGCCATCAGGCACTTTCGCTAAAAACTATTAATACCCCGGCTAAATTATGATTGGTTTATTCAAACCTTTGTAGGTCTTCTAGAACTATGACTGTCCCGTGTTTCTGTATGCAAACATTGTCAGTTGCCTAGCGACCTCGTACTTTGATTCGGCGACCGCAATGACTAAGTGTAATGGCTGCTTTATTTGTCTTCGTTGCCATCACATTCTGACAAGTATACAAATATGAAAGTGACAGCCATCATAAGTCACCTGTTTGGTTTTTTCTTATGAGCATAATATTTTATATATTTTATACCTAAAATAATAAACGCACTGTGCCGATTCCACCACATTCTTACATCAACGTCTCTCCCAAAATGCGGGCGTCATACGCATAGCCTAATCGTCGAGAATTAATTGTTACATCCATTTAAAAACCACCATTGAGGCACAATTGTCGCCTGATCCGGCCCTGATTGAAGTAATGTCTCATTGGGCTAACTGCTCGTAATTGGCCCTCTTCATTACTAATGTATTCGATGGTGCGTGTCCGAGTGATTAATTTTTTTATTACTATGAACATCTATGGTGGATAAAGCGTAGTTTAAGATGGTTCGAGCTAGACTACTACAGAATCTGCCAAGCTATCTGATACTTCGTTTCCCATGGATGGCATAGCGTCAGACTGAGGTTATAACTAGGTACTTTAATAGTTTTAGTATTAGAAATAAAGTAAACATTGAACATTGTCGGAAAACTTATTATTAGTAATAATAGATATCATAACCAAATAAATTGTTGAAGAGATTGATTTGTTAGACGATAACACTCATGGCCTAGGTTTCAGCTTTCCGGAATAGTTGTATGGTGAAAAACTTTCATTCTGCAATAAATTCTTCATTCGCCTAAAGGATATTGTATTACCTACTTTACTATTCCATTAAACTTGTTCAATATTTTTATTAAATATAATTATATAAATAATTTATACTTTATGTAAGTATGTAGTAATTTATGGCAATTTCATGAATTTATTTATTGTCTCTCTATGTTTTTGGTATAAAGCCTAAATTATTAGTCACTATTTTATTGATGTATGGATATGAATTTATTGTGAATGAATAAATAAATGATGATGATGATATTATCTACAATGATAATGAAGGTGATATTGTATCGCAAATACCAAAGAAACATTAGTCTTTTTCATAAAATTTCCCCGTTATTTTTTCCACCGACGTCCCATTAAACGAACAAGGTGAGTTGGCACCATTTTAAGTTCGCAAATAGAAAAATGCAAATAAATGAGTGTAATCAACTTCAAAAGATTATATTTTTCTTAAGCTATTAGCGTGTATTAAGTCGAATAACTCATAAATAAGCTTAGAGAGGTCGTACGTCCTCAATTTGTGTCACATTCAGCAATCGTTATATATCCTCAAGGGTAATTTATCATTAAAATGTTAATTTTGACCTCGGATAACCCATTTTGAAGCATTATTTCAGCAATATTAATTACAGACATGTCATTGTTGTCATTAAATAATGTCACTCATATTTTTTCTTTTTAATAAATCCAGCTATTATTATTGTTCTCAACAGCAAGGGCATATTTCTCAAAAGCTTGTAGCTTGTAATACAAGCGGACATCCTTGTCTAATTTATAGTGTCAAAAAGAAACTTCCATTTGTATTACAAGTTACAAGCTTTCTAGAAACGGACCCTTTCTAGAAATGTTCAATAGATTCGTACGTAAAATAATTTGAAAACAATAAAGACAAAAAAAAAATCAAAGACAGTGAACAATTCTACTTTCAACTCAGAATATCGGTAACAAATCTCGTAAGAAAAAGGGAGCAGTCCCAGTAATTAGACAGACATTCTAAATGGAAAGCGAACCAGACTGCTTTTAGAACGCACCAAAACAACCAAACACTTATTAATTATCGGCCGCATCCCGAAATAAACTAATAACCTTCTAATAAAATTGCTCAGACAGCATTCATCAAGAGGCATTTTCATCAGACGCCTGCGTCACGTCTTGCCGCGTGAAGTGTGGAAACGCGAAATAAAAGCAATTCTTTCTAATTAACTCGGCTCAGATTGAGTCAGTACAGAAATAGAAGACCAACGAGCACAGTCTGATTTACGCACGGCGACTGTTTCTGAACGCATCCGAATAACTTATAATTAACGTTCGGTATTTATTTGATTGTTTTGATTTGAGGGATTACGTTGACGCGGTGCACTTTTGGAATGTTCGGAGGATTTTGACGCTTGACGTTTGACATTATTTGTTTGTTTACTTTACATACGTAAACTTCTCGTCCACATTGGCGACTATTGCAATTATGATTTCTGTTTTTTCTCTATTGTCATATATTTTTTTTATTAGTCAAGATAGTGTTTTGTACTTAAATTACAACGAAGCTGCAATTATGTTATATACCTACCCCAGTTCGTAAATAAAATTATGTGGTGTGTTCCTACTGATGAGTAAAATTCCGGCGCTCAAACAGGATGCATGGCGGATGACGGGATACGGGTGGATAACTTTTCGTTTCCCTTGCCCTTTGCCATCGACGCAGATCCTTCTTTTTTAAAGGCTTTTTATACCACTGGAGTTACAGGCACCAACAGGCTACATTACCTACTTTTCATCAGAAAATTAGTAGCACCCACAAATCACCACCATAATTTTCTATTTAGGAGCTGGACTGCAGGCCATGCTAAAACATCATTCTACAATCGTATTGGATAAGCGAAGAGTGATAAGATGTATGAAAATGACAAATTAGAATGACACATCACGGTCGTGTGATTATAATTAATAACTTATCGCTTATAATATACCATAACAGAATACATCTTGGCTAGGCATGCATTCTTCTCTTTGACAGCCTGATGTATAGCTATTACTTTTTATTCTTTTACCTGTAAACCGAGAGAAAGAGAGGAAAAACTAGAAGGACTTACATTGATCAAGTAAAACAAAAATACTTTATACTAAAAATTTGACGCTGCCATTGATTCAGATGCCATTAAAGGAGTGTCAAACAAAAAGAAGCGTAACTAATGAAAGACGTTGTCTTGATTAAACAGTCTGTCACCGGCGCAGCGCGCGCGCAGGGTGCATTGCCAACATCATTAATTGAGCGTTTCATCGCAGTTATGTTCAATTAATACGCAAATCTATATTAAGCAGTGATTTGTGCAGTTCCTGGTAAAATTGCGCTAGGGTGTCCTAAGTTGACTGCAAATAAAGCATGAGGGTAGCTATTATCAAACCGGAATCAGAAAGGGATTCGATAGTACCGTTGACACAACAATTGACATAATATTTACCAAGAAAAGAGTTGTTTAAAGAAGTAGTCTCTGCACTTAAACTATAAATATATGAATGTAACTAAGAATATATCCCAGATTGACTTATATACTGTTGTGTCAGCAGTACTTTCAGATCCCGTTCTAATCGCGGTTTGATAATACGAGTAGTAGGGTGTGCTCCCGGTTCTGAATTTGTATGGCAAGAACCGGGAATTCCCGGTTCCGGTACTGTATTTGTATAGAAAGCAAGAACAGGGAGCACACCCTAGTAGCTAGCCAAGAGGCCAATCGATTATTCGATACGTCAAAATTAATGAAAAAAATAGGAAAGACGGGTCAAACGCTAAAGGTACATGATCCTAAAGTAAGTAGGGTATGGTAGGTACGGGCTTACTAAGTTGTATCTGTTGTGGAAAAGATGTCTAGAATATCATATCCATCATTATTGTATCGATGACTAACAGATTTCTATTTGCAAGTGGGTTTGATGCCACAATGAAAAAGAAACTATCTGCTAAATTCCAATAATTCCAGTATTCGATGAAACCGAATGTTACTATGGTAAACATTCGGTATCATCGAATACTGCTCTACATTCAGCCCGTTAAACATTTCGATATTATAATTAGTGAGAGTTAATTTCTAGTATTAAATTAACATAAATTATTAGCGCCCACGTGAATTAAGGACGTATAAATAACATATTCATCGCTAAATATGACACGAAATATAACAGATCTCGTCTTACTCAACGTTTTGACAAGCTGTTGCGACAGGTATCCAGATTAATTTATAATAATGTCACTATGTATGTAATGGCTCATAAAACCGATATTTGGGTATCGTTATTCTTCACACCTACTGTAGATTGTATCTTTTCTCAAATTGAAGTGAACTCAGGTTACCTGACCTAATGACATAGAGTACCTACCTACTAGACAGATCATAGGTACAATACTCGCCTTCATCCAGGGATCGGAACCGGTTTTTTAGAAAAACCTCGAAGCTAAATATTTTAAAATGTTGTACACTTTTTATGTAGTTTTCAACATTTTATGTAATTATTAACATCGTATTTCGGAATTACTACATTAACAAAAAAAATATATATACCGAAGAACGAAAAAGAACGGAATTCGAACCATTATCCGATTCCTGCTTTCATCGCATTGCGGTTTAGCAACCACCTGTTTGGTTTTAACGGAATATCCTTACCTTACCTTACCTTACCGCCAGTGATTCAGTGTCATAGGCATAATACTCTTTAATGATAAGTTAGGCAAGCCAGATTATATTTAATGATCTCTGTAACTCACTCGGTAGTGACCTTACCTACGAAACTGGAGGCCGCGGGTTCGATTCCCAGTTGTTTTCTATATATCTATGTATCAATCTATAATAAAATATCTTCGCGTTTTAGTAGCCACACATTTAGTCGCTTTTAAAGTTGACGTTTTCGACTTATGTGACTAACTCAAAACTGGAGTGTATATTATTAAAAACACAAGCTATATTTATATTCTAATCTAATCTGTGCTCCAGCCATTGCGTTGGGATATTCCGTAATAGATAATTAATTCATAATTATTGATCGGCACCACTCTCCTGCCACACTGTGATTGCTATAGTAACTTTAAAATAAATTTTATTTATTATGTCTTATTTTTGTTTCAAAAAATATGTTGTGTGTGTAGTGTGTTGTGTATATATAAGAGTGTGTGTAGGTAATAAAATAGTGTTAAATAAAAAATATCTGTCATATCGCCCTGTGGCAGGAGTAGTGCAGACCACGGTTCATAATACGGAGTCTGTGGAAAGTTATCTATCTCTAAAAAACAAAGGTGGGTATAAATAAAAGTTAAATATTCTACTTCAACTAAATTGTCGCTGTATCGATTTTAACTGCTTGGATTTTGTCTCGCATTACTAATCGAATACTAATGACGTTATAGATCGTATTAGGTTACGCCTAAAATCTCCTTGTCGTGTGTGGCTGCCATAAAAGCATCTTATTTGCATATATCTATCATTTAATTTGGAACTATGAGTAACATATTAATCAAGTCTTTTTAACCTCAAAATTCTTTGCTTGATCCCGAGCGAGGAACAAGAAATCGTAATCATCGATTCGAAATCTAATCGATACTAATTTACATGGAATTGTAATTAAAAGTGTTTGGGACATTGCCTTTCGAAATGTTTTCGTTTTAGTTATGTACGGCCAAAAATATTGACAGGGGGTCATTAAAATTTACTTAATTGTGGAATTAATGAGTATTCTTTATCTTTATTGTATGGCGGACGCGAATCTGAATGAAAATGCCTCATTAAAACGTTCCTCGTAAATTCGGCGATTGTGAATATTTATGTATTTATTTGGCTCGCTCGTGATAAAGTTAATAATTAAAATCAAAGTATGCCTCATTTAAAATTTAAAACGCGTTTTGTGTCACGTTCTCGACACAACAAAATGAAAATATCGTAGGCAATAAACAAGAAAGTACGTATGCCACATAAGAAAGCTTGAAAAGGAAGTTTCATTGAAAGGAAATAGTTTAAGTTGCCAATGCTCAAAATAACTTAGCATATGTGTGACAGCTGATATCATATGGAAGCGAAGCGTATTGGACATCGAGTGAAGTATGTCGTTGTTGTTGACGTCCTAAGGCACCCCAGAGGTGCAAAGGGCCTTCACAAGATCGCGCCACGCCTCTCTGTCCTCAGCAACACTTTTAGCCTCCCTCCAGCTTAGGCCAACCGTACGGAGCTCGTTTGAGACGGATCGCTGCCAGGAGTACACTGGCCGTCCAGGAGGTCGGCTACCGTTGGGCGGTTTCCAGTCAAAGGCAATGTAGGTGTTGTTTTGCTCTCCTCTCCGGACAGTGTGGCCTATCCATCTCCATTTCCTGGAGGCAATCTCGATGCCTATAGGTGTATGGCGGCATATAGTCCACAGGTCTTCGTTCCGGATGGTGTTTGGCCAGAAGATGCGCAGTATTGATCTGAGCGACTTATTGACAAAGACCTGAAGCTTGTTGGTCAGACCCTTTGTCACTCTTCAAGTCTTGCAGCCAAAAAGCAGGACCGACTTGACAACTGAGTTGAAGAGGGAAACTTTAACGCGTCGCGTTTAACATTAGGACATTTGAACTCCCAAACAGGCTCGAGTGAAGTATGCATGATATAAAAGCAACGATCACATGCCATTATTGGAATGCGATAAAATAACAATTAAGGCGGCATTAACGAATGAATACTGCGCGTGCGTTTGATAAACGATCCCAGCCGCGGGACACTGACGGCGTGCGTTTGATTTATAACGTTAATCGAATAAAAACAAAACATTTATACAATAAAAACAAAACAATTGTTTATTCAAGCGCAATCGGAGATCGCTGTCTAATTACGAGATCCCTATTGTTTGGTTTAGAAGTGGCTTTAATTTGGTATGTGTTGGAATTGGAAGTATCTTTGTATTCGGTATTTGTATGGCCAATCAGTTGTTTCTTCGATGGTGAGGATCGTGACCGCTGTCAGTTTTGGGTACAGTTTGTAATTGAGACTGGTTTGTGCTTATAGTTCTAAGTTTGCAGGGAGCTGAGTAACTTGTACACCAGAGGCCCATTTCTCAAAAGCTTGTAACTTGTAATACAAGTGGAAGTCTCTTTTTGACATTATTAATTTTAGATAAGGATTTTTGCTTGTATTACAAGTTACAAGCTTTCAAGAAATGGGCCCCAGTATGTATTCATCGTCGTGAATATGAGGCTCAAATTAAATGAATGTTTTAACTCGTCTTGGTGTGGCCAAGATGGCAATCGCTATCGCTCAGTTGCGAACAAAACGACTGTCTTCGTTGCTCTAATAAAACACCTATGCTACACCTACGGTCAGTCTGGATAGATTCTGGATTTTCCGTAGGCATCCAACCTACCGGCTGCCCAGTTTGTTGATTTAAACTTTCACGATTATCACTCATATTTTAAAGACAAACGGGTCTTAATCGCGTAAACTTACGTTTAATTATATCCTGACGTTTCGGGCATGACGTTACACCCGTTTAAGCGATTAAGACCCGTTTGTCTTTAAAATATGGCTGCCCAGTTGCTTTAATGTTCCCTGCAGGATAAAGCCTACGACAGCGACAGCTTCAAAAATTTATATCTTAGTTGTATGCACACTAGTCTAACAAATTCACTTGATTGAGTTGAAACTTTATGTGACATATCTATAGGGTGAAATTTGAGCATAATTAGAATTTCTACAATTATGCGTAGCAAGTTGCTATGCATAATTCACAGATACAAGCTTTAGACATACCATGAGTTGACAAGTAACAGTAACATTAAGGTGCATTTAGACCAAACGAGCATTCGCTCATTCTATCCCCCACTCTACGAAATCAACGAATTTTGACGAATCACGTTTTGTGTACCGAACGAATTTCGTAGAGTGGGGGATAGAATGAGCGAATGCTCGTTTGGTCTAAACGCACCTTTAGGTTTTACTCGAGATTCTATCGCACTCGCACTGATTTATTGGAACGAGCACGACGGACTGCTTTACGCATCGAGTAAAACCTAATGTAACCTGTACTTGTCAACTCTGTACGGCTACTGTGCTGTAGTGTAATTCCTCCTATGAAATATTTTATTTTCACCGCGTTTCTCCAATAACTCCAAAGTTAATATAAGAGTCTCTTTTGGGATGTCAGAACAAACATTCCAAAGAATATTTATAATATCCCTCATCTTTAAGTACATAGTAGGTATAAATATTATAAGTAATTAGGTAAACATAAGTCGTCTTTAAGTTAAAATTTAATACGATCCTAATCCCACAACAGCTTTGGCTGCAACAGTTAAAACTGTTAAAAGGGTATCTCAAACCAACTTTACGATCAATATAACTGCCACATAAAAAACGATAAGGCGTTTTAATTTCTCTCGCCTAAAATGAGCCGGCGTTAATTTTACCCTGTAAGGAACGAACAAATAAACAATTTTATACTAATTTTTGTCATTTGGGTTATATTATGATATCGTTATGAGATTTTTTTTGAAACTAATAAGCATAATCATTTTACGTATAGTTTATACCTTTTAGTTGTACTAGTAATACTTCGTCCTATTGCTACAAATACCAGCTATGTGCGCATATTATGTTATTCGATAATGAATTGTATGTTCGATAATAATTTGTTAGGTAATAATTATAACTTTTAAGAAAGGGAAATTGTTCACATAACTAGCCTGTAATCTAATCTATCTATTATTGAATAAGAGATCATACCTATTTAAGCAATTATTTCAACTTAAAGTATAAAACTTACAAATAAATTAAATTAAACTCATCAGATTCTACTGTAGTTAATTACAAAGATTTAAATACAATTAGGTACAAAAAAAAAAGAAAAATATGTAGCAGTGTTTTGTAACCGCTAACTCAGGAGGCTATGCATCAAATAAGAGTAGCACAAAGAGCCAATGGAGCGCCCCAAGCTACAAGATCGTGTGAGGAGTACCGAGATTCGACGTCGCACGAAAGTGCAAGACGTCGGAGACGTTATTACCAAACTGAAGTGGAGTTGAGCACATATTCCCAGGCAACGTGATGGCAGGTGGACCAAAATGTTAACGGATTGGTGGCCGCTTTCAGACGGGAGAAGGGCGTTCGAACGAGTACGAGTCACTTTTGGATGAGGTTAGCTCAGGACCGTGACCAATGGCGGACAGGAAGAGAGCAGTGGATGATAAACGGCTGAAAATTATTTTGTAATCAGGTAATTACTCGTAAGTGGGTAACTACAGATAACCAATAAGCAATTAGGCACCCTAGGCCACTAGGGACTTTTTGAATTAGATTGCAAGACATCTCTTACCTAGAGTCATTCTTAAGTAGAGTCACGTGGGGTAAACGTACGCAAACACATACATTTTTCAAAGAAATATACTCTTATCGTCTACATACATTCACCCCACGTGACTCTACTTGTCATTTAAAGTGGCCTACGATTCCATTTGGCTGAATATTATGTACATTCGATAGGTATTAAATATTTATATAGCACTTTGCCCCTTGTCCCTTCGCAATGCGGCCAACGAGCTTAATGTAGTTAAGATATTTTCCAGGTCCCATTATTTATATTACTGTATGATCATGTTTCCTTCAATTGGATGTGAACGGTAAATATTATCAAAACACTGTTCTCAGGGAAACAATTCTGCTTTTGTATTTCTACTGCTTACAAAACACGCGCTTTTTAAGGAACCAGTATCGTTCTGATATGTCGTACCTACTGTCAACATTGCACTGTAGGTCAGCTAATAATGGTTATCTCAAGATACGTTGACCTCCAAGTCATTATACAATGCGGCCGGTATGGACGCATCATAATTATTTACCCACTTTATAGTGCCATACATTTCTTATCAGTGTTTACCAAATAAATACTCCATAAAGATAAACTAACCTGTACCTTAATTACTGACAAATTGGTAAAATAAAAACTAAGTTGGGTATACATTAACTAAAAATCACTAATTGGGGAGACGCTTTTAGTAGAGTGCTCTGGTATCGGTGTAATTATTGAATTTGCATTTAAAGTTGTTTGGAGTATTAATTTGAAATTTCAAAATATACGAGTAGAATAAAACGCGGCTAAGAGAGGAGGTAATTATTTAATTCATGTGTGATAACAGCTTGTTAGCCTTATTTTATCATGTATTGATATTAATATGTGAACAATCATTAGTACATTTTATCCCTTATTTTAATGGCATAAAGCAAATTGGTGTATTCAGTGCGGCAGTATAGAAAACGAAAAAAAAAATCAATAGCATCTGTTGTCTTTTACACATATTGTGAAACACGTTCCTAGATTTATTTTTACCTTAATAATTTTAATAATTTTAACTAAAACTGTATGTGAACTGGTTGAAGGTTTTAAGTTGGGTAAGGCCAAGATTGTAGCCGGAAAGTGTGTAATTATGAAATAATGCAACATTTTAAGTTTGTTTACAATTTTTTCGTTTTCTATTGGCGCACAGAATACACAAATTTAAACCTTTCAGTGCATATGTATATAATGTAACGTAAGTAAGTTTTACGAAAAAAAATTATATAATTTTCATAGTTACCCTATTATTAGAAGTCTTTTGTAGTCTAGTCGCTGGTGACCATGACCCTGCTCCTTGAAAATTATATAAATTAAGCGTGCAGGAGAAAAGGCCTGATAATATATATTTTTGTCACAAATGTTATAATCATTAGGAAAAGAGGTATTTTAATTAATATCACCCAGGAATATTTTAAATCAAAGTGTTTATTTTATCCTCGGAAGAGGCTTGTCCGGTCCCGTTAACAATACAATCACACTTTCGCTCTGTAGCCTCAATACGTATTGAAAGATATTGATTTTGACATTGGTAATATAAATTAATTACCATCAATGATTTGAAAATTTGCGGGGCCTTTTTCATTAAAATGAGAGATTCGTTGGTGATAGTTGAAATAATAATCGTGAATAGACACTTTTGGTAGTCGCACCGAATCTAAGCAGACATTGTGACGGCAGAAATAGAGTCACGTAAAGGTGCATTCAAACCAAAAGAGCATTCACTGTTCTATCCCCCGCTCGACGAAATCAACCAATCACGTGTTGTGTAACGATCGAATTTCGTAGAGTGGGGGATTAGAATAGCGAATGCTCGCTTGATCTGAATGCACCTTGAAGGTGCATTCCCCACTCTACGTAATTCGATCGTCACACAAAACATGATTCGTTGATTTCGTAGCGTGGGGGATAGAATAGCGAATGCTCGTTTGGTCTGAATGCACCTTAAGGTAATCGTAACATAATTTTAGCTTAAAATAAATATATGTAATAATTGCGTGCACTTACCCACTGCTTACGCTTACCCCACATAATTCTAATCTCTTTTAAATGTGAACAGTAATTATTTCATTATTATGGCCATCGGAAACTTCATCGCAATCACATTGCCTTTGACACGTAATGTTACCCCAATGACCCGGCCGTGCCGTACCCATATATTTACTTTATCTTGTCCAATACACTTAAATACAAATTAATACAACCCAAGGACCGAGTCTTAATGGCGTTTGGACTGTTTATTTTACACCTCGCGATGGGACATGTTTTTTTTATTACTTCATGCATGCCTCGGCTTTTAGCGCCTCCTAAATTCAGTTCTAGATTCTTCTCGGAATCGGACGCTAATAGAACCCAAGCTAAGACTAATTTTATGAATCAATTGTGACTAGAAGATTATTTCGGACGTTAAGTATTAATGATTTAATATTTACCTACTTCTTAAAGTGTTTTATGATTTCTTAGAAGGCAGAGATATTTGAATTTTACTGTCTTGAACTTAGACTGTTTCGAACTTGTAGAGCTAAAATAGCAGTTTTATTATAAGGACGAATTGAAATCTTTGCACCACGCGCTAACTAAGAGCTATAAGTAAAGGTGGGTTTAGAACAAACGAGCATTCGCTCATTCTATCCTCCACTCTATGAAATCAACGAATTTTGACGAATCACGTTTTGTGTAACTAATAAATTTCGTAGAGTGGGGGATAGAATGAGCGAATGCTATTTGGTCTAAGTGCACCTTTATATATAACGTTATGTATGCATATTTTATTCCTTTTGTAGAGTTAGATACATAGATAAAACATTTATTTTTATTATCACAAATATTATACGCAAGATTAATTACACAATAAAAGATTCACACAAAGAAAAAGATAAACAGAGAAACAACGTATTAAGTAAAGTAGAAGTGAAAAAAAGTTATCGAACGAAATAGCAGTTTTTAAATTAATATACTTGAGTACTTCCTCACATACATAGGTAGGTGCAATGAATTGGAATTAAGTCAAAGTGACGTCATAAATAAGATTGCTAGAAATATCTTTACATTATTTATTATTTTAGCATGATTCAGCAGGCCTAGCCAAGATGTCATTCTGCAATCGTATGCGATAAACCATAAGTCACGTGACCATAATAATGTATGGAAAGCGTCACGTGACTTTTCGTACGAATCTGCCATTCTCATACATTTATTCGTGTCGTCTGCTGGAGTGTCCTATAATTTCAATTGTTTGAGAGTTCAAAATACATATTTATATTTTCAGCAAAAAAAATTACGAATTTAAGTTCTGTCTGCTTACAATGAGCTGGTGCCGCGAGTTTATCCCTCTCGCACCAGTACCCGAGTGGGAATGAGATGGTAAGCACATAGTAAATTTAGATCGACTAGCAATAGTTTATACGAATTAAAGTTCTGATTATTCAGAACGTGAATAAATTACACTAACTAAAGGCAGTGTCACCTACCGCCGTTTTAATGTCAATCGTAAATTGGAATGAAACTATACGTGTCACAAAACCTCTGCAGCAGGATAGTAAACCGTCAATGACGACTCGTATAAAATAGATTTAAGTTGATGTTACGTGGAATTAGACAGAGAAGCAATTAAGTCTGTGATTGTCACGTACGTACACAGACTAAATTATACAGAATAGACTCCTCATTACTATGCGGTCACTTCACTGTCTAGCAAGTTCACTCCCTATTCTATAGGAAAAGAAAAAAATGAAAACAAATGTGGCTGACTTTCAAAAGCATTTGTTGTGAGTGACATAATACTGGGTCAGATTTTTTTCATGATGTAGAATCATATTTTCTGGATCTACTCATGATTTCAGCTAACTTTTACTATGGGACCATCTTTGAAAAAGTTACCACAAAATCTACATCTCCATACAAATTGTGAAACCAGCTGTCGCTAGTTACAATCGAGGTGTCATTACTATGTAATCCAATTATCCATAATCATCTCTTTCAAATGTGTATACATATTAATTTCAATTCGTTGTGAATTACGACGCTCTGAATAATCCAACTGATAAGTATGTACACCTTACCTTACAAAATAGTCTATGCTTCAACAACAGTCCAGATTAACCCCTATAATGTTGTCAATATTGTTAATATATAGGAGCACAGGTTGTGAATTTGGATGCAACTGAAAGTCACGGTTGCACTTATACTAAATTAGTACGGAAGAAATATTAAATAGACTCCTACTGAAAGTTTGCTAATTTCAGTTGTGTTCCATGTTCCATCTGATGATGAGGTGATCTGTGGGATTACAAGTCGCCAATTCACTAGATCTGAAGCCCGTTGTGCATTTTATAACGCTGTCATTTAGATTGCTGAGGGTCTACCCCGAACTTCGAAAATCGTATTATTAGAGCCTCTCTCTGTCACTCCGATAAGTACTTCGTTAGAGTAACAGGGACACGTGTTCGAAATTTATGATAATCGAAGTTCGCAGTAGACTTAGGCAAGCTGAAGTTTTGAGCTTGAATTCTTAGAAAATGGGTAGGTACTTAGTGAGCATTAAACGAGCAATGCATAATTGATGTTTGATATTTTGGATATTCTCATCTCGAAGGCATTTTGGGCTACCTAGATTGGCACAGAGAGGCCTACTCGTATGTTCAGCAGTGGGTAATAGCAAGCTGAGCATAGGCTGCAAACATGCTGATTATACTAGGGAAAAATTAAGCCCTATTGTTTGATCGTACGTATGCTGAAGTCCTCCCACAATACAATACAATAACTCTTTATTGCACCTCAAAGACAAATACAAAACAAATAATAAAAGTACATGTTTGGCGAGGCAAACAAAAGGCAGAAAATAAACAGACTATGTAATTAAATACTTAGCAAACGGGTTACTCACGTAATTTAAGTCGATAATTGCTCGACATGTTTCGATCCATTAGATTCATAGAGGATCCTCATCATGGAGTACCCGCGACCAAAGCCCGGCGTGTCGAGCAATTATCGACTAAAATTACGTGAGTAACCCGTTCGCTAAATATTTCAATTTGTTTGAGTCTCACGTAAGTTATAATTCTAAAATATTATATAACTAGCGACCGGTCCCGGCTTCGCACGGGTACTATACCTACATAAAAACCTTCCTCTTGAATTACTCTACCTATTATCAAAATTCGTTGCGTAAGATTTAAGCGTACAAAGGGACATATAGACAGAAAAAGTGACTTTATTTTATACTATGTAGTGATAGTGATTATTTACAGGACGAGTGGAAACATTATTATATCAGTTTGAATTGGATTTTGTACGTACCTCGTTCTCCATGGAATTCTACCATTTTTTGGAATTGAATCGTAAAGCGTTACATTTTTAAATGCACTAGAAGTGACCTAATACCTACAACACAAGTTCAGGTTAGTTTGGGACAATGTAACATTATCCTTTGTGTTTAAATAGGTATGTATACGAATATGTTTTTTAAAAGTATATGAAAGGTTTTGGTAAAATTAGTATAAAATGCATGTTAAATGAAAATAAAATAAAAACCAGTTTGCATAATATACATATCGTAAGCTAATTTATGGAATTTTCAACCATTTATTAGAACAAAATTGTTTTGTAAACACTGCCTAATATCTGACTAATCGTATCTATTAATCTGGGTAATAAATCCAACTTATTTGAGAAATAAACTACAAACGAAACATAAATATAGTTTATGTGTTGCTTTTAAAACTCTATCATCTGCTGCTAGAAGAAGGAATAATTTTAATAAAAAACTAATTTAGGCACTGGTCTCACCGCGAGCTACTAAGCTATGAACTATATATAAACACAAACAAAAGATACGCACTCCCGTGCAAAAAAAAGAGACACAGCGATACTCGCCCGGCGGTGATAGCTGAGCGAGTATCCGTGTCTTTTTTATTTACACGGGAGTGCGTATCTTACCTATATCGATAGTTCATAGCTTAGTAGCTCACGGTGAGACCAGTGCCTAAGTATGGCGACGATATGTAGATACATGTTCCGATAAGAGACTTAAACATCTTGACAGAATCCATGTTCATAATATGTTTTTTAATTAAACCGGAACGAGTGCTAAAACGGTGATTTATTGTTAAATTCTTATGTGGTTGTTTCTTCTATAGCGCGTGACAAGTTTATTAATTAGTAATATTTATCGTTATTCATTTGTGTTTGTATCGAAATCAATTTTTGTTTCTAATAAAAGAACAGTATTGTAAGGAAAATTTAAATATAAGAACTATAGTAAGAGACCCCTAGCGGATTTAGGTACTACTTAATGTGGGCATTGTATAAAAAATATCTGCTTGACTGTATGAAGTACATCGAACCTGTCCGATTGAGCAAGAAAAACCAAAACTTTTACATACATCAAATGGATTGAAACACGATTTAGTGTTAGTGTCTTTTTCTAACTTAAATCCAATTAGGTATAGTTCGGAAATATTATTTGACCGACTCTTATCTTACTTACGACCTTTTGGTTTGCGTCATTAACAATAGAAAAGTGCTCTACTGATGATTGTTGGGTAATTGTTAACGTAAAACAAAAGGTCATTAGTAAGCAATAAGTAGGTCAAATAATATTTCCTGAACTATACCTAAATGGATTTAAGTTATAAAAATACACTTACACTAAATCGTGTTTTAATACTTTTAATCCATTTGATGTATGTAAAAGTTTTGGTTTTCCTTGCTCAATCTGACAGGTTCGGTGTACTTAATACAGTCAAGCAGATATTTTTTATAGTATGTCCACAGTAAATATTAAATCCGCTAGGAATGTCATACTAATACAGTGTGTAAATCTAATACGGGCGAACAATTAAACCAGGCATGGGATTCATTAGTGGGATCATGGATTACAAGGTTTTTTCAAAATTACTCTTCTTAATTATGACCCCACAACTTTTAACTCGCGTATGTTGCTCTACATTGCGTGCCGAATTATTTTGTATGGTAAATTTTGTTGCTCTTATTTTAAGTAAAAGTTATTTGAATGTACTTATTATGTCGTAAACTAATACCCATTAAGAGCTTCGCCCGTATTAGACTTACATCCTGTATAGTCCTTATAATTATAGTTTTCCTTATCATACGGTTCTTTTATTAGAACAAAACTTGTTTTCGATACGAACACAAATGAATAACGATAAATATTACTAATTAATAAACTTACCTTACTTACCTTACCTTATACCTACAATTGGAGAAGTTAGATATTTGCATACTGAACACTAAAAAGATTGTCAAAGCGTGTAGTGGTCGATAAAAACTCGGGCCACCCGCAGCAGGTCATTAGACACCTCTCAGAGGAAAATAAATTAAGTAAACGAGAAATATCGACCGCGACCCTATTCTGGAAGTCAAACGCTATCAAAATTGTATCGATAAGGAAAACGTGAGCTAAACTGTATACGGAATGTAATGACTTAATTTTGACTGTTAGTAATTACCAACAGAAGATTTTGTAACGTGAATTCTCACCTAATTTCTTTGTGGTACCCTGCATATAACATATTTTGTCAATAAGTCAAATTCAAATCAAAGTTAAACAAGTCTTTATTTAAGTAGGCATAGCAGCAAGTGCTTTTGAATACGCAGTAACATAAATACTAATTTCGGCTCTAACTCTGCGCCATTGACCCAAAAATCTTAATGTTCTTGTTATATTTACTCCTTTATAGGAAATATTGTTTGCTAACTTAATGCCTTTCTATTGATTTTATTAAATTCTCCCCATACCGCTAGGCAGAGTTGGGCAAAAAGTAATATGATTACTTCTATAAATTACATTTTTTGTATGTGTACTTTGTAATAAATATTACAAAGTACACGTACAAAAGTAATCGGGAGGAGTAATCATATTACTTTTTGCCCAACTCTGCCGCTAGGCTACGCTTCCAAAATATCAAGTTAAAACAACTAATTCGCTCTGAAATTGCACTTACGGGCAGTGCTATCGCGTAAGTGCATTTATCACTATTATTATTTTGATCAAGTAGACATTAGCGAGTGGTGACAGCATTAAGGATATTTTTATCACCACCCCAACTCTTCATATGTGTGTCGTAAGAGTGAACTAAGGGATTGGAGTGTCACAAACCATTCATATATTGATGATCGGTAGCAGCATCATCATAGTGGACACGCTCAGGGACCGGAACCGTTATTTTCTCCATGCAAAAATAACGGTTCTTTTTTCGTTCTTTTTCCGTTCTTTTTCGTTCTTCGGTAGGTATATAAAGTGTAAGTTAATGGAGTAATTTAAAAATATGGTATTGTAAATTACTAAAAAAATGAGCACTACATAAATAGTACAACATTATAGGTATACAACATTTTAAAATATTGAGCTATTTCGAGGTTTTCGTAAAATACCTGTTTCGGTCCCTGGACACGCTACTGCGATCGCCAATCCGCTTGCACAGCGTGGCAGATATGGGCATTTACTTCCTAATGAGTCCATACGCATAATATAGGTAATAAATAGAAGCTAGGCCTTTGTTCAGCAGTGGGGCGTTTTCACAAGCCGTTGTTGAAATCACCTTGTTATTTAATTTGGCCAAGTTTAGGCTTTTTCGACTCAGAATCACGAGCGCATTCGATTTTGTTAGGAGCAAAAATATATCCCATAATTTTCATACAGTTTTTATTCCTTCCATTACGCTACCGCCTTTGAACATCTTTGGACAAACGGTATCGTAATGGAAAAAATATTTTGGGAGATTTTTTTCTCCTATTAAAACGAAAGAGCTCGTGATCCTGAGTAGAACAAGCCCAAACTTGTCCGAATTAAATAACAAGGTGATTTCAACAACGGTTTGTGAAAACGCCCAGTGCACTGATATAGGCCGGTGATGATGATGAGGCAACGATCAACATACACATCTATTTATAGAATAGGGCCACGGGCCGGATCAATTAAATGCCATGAGATACATGCACTATAAGTCAGACGGGCGAAATCCAAGAAGTAATGACCCTCTAGTTTATGGGCTAAGATGTGTCGTTTAACCCTTTCAATTTGCTTTACACTCTTTTAATTTACTGGGCGACTGTAATGTATAATTAAACAGCGTTTATTCGCATTCGAAACAAAAAAAATATTATAAGATTTTGTGTCATTGTAACAAAGAGTGTGAGAGTGAGAGTGGCCGTGTGGTGAGGGCAATTAGAATACATTTGTGACCACCCCAACTCCTCCTGCGGGTGTCGTAAGAGTCGACTAAGGGATTGAAGTGTCACTGACCAGTTTTTGATAAAAGATTGATGATGGGCAGCAGCGTCATCATAGTGGACACATTAAATAAATAAATAAATATAGAGCGACGTTAACAATAAGTGCCGTGTGGTGACGGCAGTAAGAATACATTTGTCACCACCCCAACTCCTCCTGCGGGTGTCGTAAGAGTCGAGTAAGGGATCAAAGTGTCACTGACCATTCTACAAGATTGATGATGGGCAGCAGCGTCATCATGGTGGACACATTACTGCGATCGTCAATCCGCTTGCCCAGCGTGGCGATTATGGGCATTTACCTCCTAATGTGTCTAAACGTATAGTTAATAGGAGAGGCCTACGTCCAGCAGTGGACTATCATAGGATGATGATGATGATGATGTAACAAAGAGCGGCTTATGAAAAACGTCCCACTTTGTCGCTTAAGGGCGCTTGGACATTTAATTTGTATAAAGGTACAAGCAGATTCCATCCTTATGGTAAGAAACAAAAATGCGACGTTTTTACTAAAACGGTCACAAATATTACACTATTATTTTAATTTGTGATGTTTACCGAAACCTGTAATCGTTTTAGTAATCCACAACACAATACATAAATAAAATGACGAAAAAATGTTTTTATGTATTGTGGATTCCAGTAAAATGTATTATTTTATATGTACCGCAAAAGTAACAAATAACAGACATGCATTCATGTATTTTAGTATACAGGGTGAAATCTTTTACCTGATACAAAATTATATTTTCTGGATCTACTCATGATTGCGATCAACTTTTATAATGGGACTTATATCGAATTCAGCAGAAAAAAATAACTAAGTACTATATACAGTCGATACTACATTTGAAAGAGATTAGTAAGGGTAATTTTATACATATTAATGACAACTCGATTGTTACTTGTAGACCTACAAGTTACAATTGAGTTGTCGAGTTACCTGTAACTAGCGACAGTTGTGGTAACTTTTTCAAAGATGGTCCCATAGTAAAAGTTAGCTGTAATCATGAGTTGATCCATTGAATGATCATGAATTTGAATTCGCTTCCTTTTTAACTGCCAAAAGTTATAAGACAAAAACTTTGTATCATAAAAATAATGACATAAAATTTTGATTTAATTAAAGTCGTTAAATATGGAAAACTTCTTTTTGTCAAAAATCTTTTCTGCCGCACCAATTCAGAATATCCTGAGAATATAGCTACAGTGAGAAAATAGCTACAGTACGCTTCCCAAGAAACTCATTTGATCTCAACTACTGCTGCCACGCGTTCTTGTCACGTTATATTAATTAAATTTGAATATTTAAACTGTTAAGGCGTGTAAAGCATATGTGAGATCGCTAGAACGGTAGCCGTTTGATGAGAAATAAACCCAGAAGTTTGCCGCCCCGTTTTCCCAGAATATCAATGGTTGTTCATCATTCTAACGAACATTGGGCTATTAAAAATCCACTCTGTATGCTTTCCGTGGCGTCTCTATCCGCTCACCCTGCGTTTGTTAACAATAAAAACACTTTATTAGTGTCATTGGTGTTTTCGAATGCAAGTCAGGTTTTGGTACAAATTATCAAGTTGGTAATCTGTGTGAACGTAAATAAGGCTTTTTATTGTTAAAAGTCACTTAATTAGCGTTGGTACGTGCGCTGGAAAATGGGCAGCATCGTTAGCAGCACAATGAACTTTGAAAAGTAAGACCAATTGGTTGTATTAGATTAGTACAATGATGTTTTAGAAATGTATTATAAAATGATGAGACTTAAAATTTATTGTCAAAACTAATACAAAAAAAATATGAATATTATTTTTATGACCTTATCATAACTTTTCTAGATTATAAATAAAGTTTTAAAATTGACACTTTTATGTAGACTGCGACTGACCATTATAGCCTAGTCCTTAGAGTCGTAGGTTGTAGGTATTCAACCTAATAAAACGCACACATACCAGTAGGCCTACTGCGAACCTCGTTAATCGAAAATTTCGAGCATCTGTACATTTTACTGCAACGGTAGCGCCACGGGAGTGACAGAGACATAAGCCCAAAATTTTTTGAAGTTCAAAAGAGCTAAAGAGCAGTTCTATTCCGTCCGCGAGTAGAAAACTAAAAATATGGAAATAATCCTAAAAACTTGCATTATTTCATAATCACGTACAATCACATCAGAGCACAATCTTCATCTTATCACCAAGTTCACCAACCGTGTTTAGTATTAACGTAAAAATGAATCTGCGAACGGGTTTCAGGATATGTGTCAATCATATGCGGCGCTCGAGATAGAAACCCTGGGCCCCTGGTCGCCCGACATGAAGTTTTTCATGAGAGCCATGTCGGCGCGGCTGGTCAACACAACCGGGGACCAAAGAGCTGGCTCGTACCTCTCCCAACGCATCGATCTTGCGGTACGCCAGCATTATTGGGTCCACGCCGCAAGCGGACCTGCTGGACGGCGAATTTTTCTTATAATAGGATATTATTTTTTATTTTATATTCTTCTTCTTCTTCCTTCCAGACCATATCCCATTTACTCGGGGTCGGCCTTCCTTGTCCGCAATTTCCATTGAGCACGGTTTTGTGCTGCGTCTTTATCTAAGCAGGCCTCTTTTAGGTATTTTTTGACCGTCGTCCACCAGGTGGCGGGTGGTCTGCCACGGGAACGTTTTGTGGTCGGTAAGGCGAGGGCAAGCTTCACCATGTGGTCGTCGGGCGTCTTTGAATGTGGCCGTACCACCTTAGGCGTTTTTCTTTCACCTTGTCTACAATTGGGGCAACTTTACAACTTCCTCTTATGTACTCATTTCGGACTTTGTCAAGTAGTGTGACGCCTGCTGTCCAGCGTAACATGCGCATTTCAGTCGTGTGTAGTTTATTCAGGTGCTGTTTATTTGTTGCCCAGCACTCTGAGCCGTAAAGAACTGCAGGTCTAATTGCGGTTTTATATAAGTGCCCTTTGACTTTAAGAGGCATTTTTCTGTCATACATGACGCCTGTCAGTTGTCGCCACTTCATCCATCCAGCTGTTGTTCTATGAGTAACATCACTTTCGATTTCTTCGATTTCTTATTTTATATAATTATTAGTTTTAATTTGTTATTTTCTTTTATAATTCTTTGTTTATTTGTAAGTATATTAAAGTAAGTAAAATTATATTTCAAAGTCAAAGTGTAAAAGTCAGCCATATTTGCTTACATTTTTTTCGTTTTCTACTGGCGCACGAAATAGGTATAATATATAGCTGTCAATCGTACGTTAATACTAAGTTTTATAGGGACGACGAAGAAGCTGTGAAAGCCATGCTGTAATTCATTATTTAGCTAATCGTAAATTAAAATGTACCTATAGAACTAAGATTTCACCTCACTTGGATTACAAGAGACTGTAAATCAAGATGAATTACAACGTCGATCGAATCTGAGTTTCAATGTCCGAACGTTTATAACAACAAAGTCGGAATCGAAGCGAAAATTAGAGCGAAAACCGGCCCTGTTTTATTCGTGCACTGGATACATTCATTTCGTTAACATTATGTTACCTAAAACGATGCAAAACAATAAAGTGTCCTCTCTTATTTGCATTTACGATCGGTCAAACAAGACATTTGATAGTTAGAATGTCGCATAAGACTAAGGAACACACAGGTACTTACGTCCGTCTTTTGCCATGGTAACAATTCTTTCTGCTATAATCGTCGCGATCGGTATGAATCAATGGACTGCCCACGTTTTGTGACTTGATAGGTGTGATGACTACCTCCCAGATTCTTGGGTCAAATTTCTAGAAAGGATTTATTATTTACTTACATTTAACGAGATATGGGCCGTGATTAGTCATCTAACTGAAATTATACCTATGGATTTGAATGCCTGTTTTGAAAATAACCCATAAAGCCAAAAGTAAACGTGAATTTCTACAGCTATTCAAATCACTTTGAATAGTTGGTAGTGACCCTGCATGTGAAGCAGGAGGTACCGGTTTCGATAATTGTGTATTTATTGCCGCAAATATTCGTTCCTTTGCCGTGGTTCTCCATGTATTCAAGTATTTTTATGTATCTACGAGTATCTATTATAAATTATGTATATCATCGCTTGGTATCCGCATCCCACAACACATTCCTAGGCTTTGCTTAAAACAGTCTCTGAATCTTACTCATCACGGTGTCCTAGTTTAAGTATTGGCTCCTATTAAATATTCAACGCCATCGAATCGGCCATCACTGTAAACAACGGACCTAATGTTCTTAGAACAATACAATTGGGAACTACTAATGAGTGACATTTCACAAGTATGACTGTGACAAAACTTAGAATGTAGTATGCGGACAAACTTGATTACGTCCGTGCTACGTTGAACCCAAAGCTCGAGCTAATTGCAAGTACAAACGAATGCAACACAAAACTTACAGGAATGGTAAAGATGAAATCATAATAATATTAAACAGAACTAAACGAATACCCTTTTAGGAACTGATAAATTTTAAGAATTCGCCCTCACCACAAAAAAATGGATTTTATAAAAGACTTAAGCAGCGAAAAACGTGGAATAATTGCGATACATAAGTCACGACAGTGTGACCACAATACGCGAAGCAGTATTGTCGATCCTTAATTTGATAGTCATCTTGAGCCTTGGATAAAGAGAAAATTGATTAAAATATGCCAGAACAGACAGAATTAGCCCACAGAAAGTGCCTACAGCCCACCACATGCTTGGAGGCTTACGTCATGTGAGGTACGTGTTTTACCGCTAACAAACAAACATTAATATGGAAAGCTCGACTTGCCAATGTGCCAACCGACGCTGCCCCCACAAAGATGGCTATTGTCTCTTCAGAACGTGACTCCAAATTTTAATTGGGCGATTAAAAGACGAATGCGGGTCAATTCGGCCATTACTGCTGTAGCCCTTTTGAATTTGTATAATAAAATTATTAGATAAACTGGCCACTTTAATTTGAGTAAGGTTTCTAATGAGGTTATGCGCTTTCTTGTCACAGATGGCGCTTGCGAGTTGAATGCGTAAGCGCACAGCCGGATGCGCGAAATGGATTTTATAGTGTGCGTAACTGTGCGGCTTGGATGCAGAATTCTATATTAGCGCCCTCAGTGTGGGAGCCCAGATATTAATCGTGATGGCATTGTTATAAAGACATACTTACATTTATTAAGAGATATGCTAAGCTGGTCGTGGAATGTGTGTCCGCTTACGGTAATACTTACCTTTATTAATAAGGTTAGTAGACTATTTTCGTTATACTACATTTACTTAATCTTTAATGTTTAATAGGAACAAAGTACATTTGGCGGACTTAATAACTTAAGGCATTATCTACCAATCAACCATTGGGCAAAAAGAAAAGTTTGTGTGGTGCATATAAGGTACAATACCATTTTATTTTCTGTAAATACAACGTTCGACATTAGTTTTAAATAATTCATTATTGCATTCGAATAAGAATATAATAGATTGGTAATTTCTCCCTGTGAGAAATAAACTGCCTTATAATTCTTTTTATTTTTCATGTAAGGAGGATAGATTTTAGTAATTCCGTAAAGTAGTCAAACGTACATATAATAAATATGAACCCTTCGTAGCACTGATCAGTGACGTGGAAAATATTAGAAAAAAATGTTAGCGACACGATAGGTTCAGAAAATGTAAATAAATAAATAAAATAAAAATATATCTTCGGACATCTTACACAAATCGACCTAGTCTTACGGTACGCTCACTTAAGGCTTATGATGCGGGGGTACCAAGCGGCGACATATTATATGTATAACAGATATGTACATATTTAAACATAGACAACCAAGACCAAGGTACAAATATTTGTGATAAATAAACAAGTAATGCCCTCGCCGGAATTCGAATTGAAAGTATTGAAACCTCCAGCTTCGTAGGCAGGGTCACTACCAACTAGGCTACGAAGACTGACAAAATAATTTAATACTTAACTAATTAGATGCTAATTGGTTCTAAAGAATTTTTAATATTAGGATATTTTAAGATCTTAAGCTTTACGAACAAATTGGATTTAGAAACTTTTAAATTGAATTAAAGAATTAATCATTATCAAATACCTTTTCTCATAATGACTAACGCGAAAACAATTTCTTCCAAGTATCGCAATATTAGCAACACAAAATAATAAAAAATCGCTTCGCGCGCAGAATTAGAAATAAAGACATTCACTTGTTTTAAAATTCCGTAAATGTAGAAATAAAAACAATACCTTAGGTGTCGTATAAATTGAGTTCTGTATAAAATGAGTACAGCCATCTGTCTGTGGGCATCGGACGCAGCATATTTTATAATTACAAGAGTTCGGGCAGTGAATATCAATCATAAGGAAGATTACAAAGTATCGACTACCAGTATGCTTAGCCAAGTTGCCAATCGCTAGCGCTTAGTAATAGTAGCGTATCGTAGTTTTCTCTCTCTGTCACTCTTTCCTATTAGTGCGACAAAGACAGTTAGCTGTCTTTCGCTTACGACTGACGATTAAGCGCTAGCGATTTGCAACTTGGCTAAGCACCCAGGCGTTATCGACAACACTGCTGGTGCATGCTCCCTGGAATTAAACGACATTTTTTTTTATATTCCTGGGGAAATGGGATTATATTATAGGTTCATAATATTTAGACTAGAATCAAATACGTAATGAAAACACAGAGTTAATGGGATTCTACTTATAGAACTATAAATTCTGTTATATACAAATTTAACTTAGTTTTCAACATGTACCCTAGATCCTCGTAAAACAAGCCTTGCTAAGTTCTGGGCTAGGTCGATTTATATAAGTGTTATCTTCAAAGTTTCAGCAAAAATGTCTTAGTTTGTAGTTTGCCATAAGGATGGAATTGGCTTATTATTTTTATATCTTTAAACGAATTAAATGTCTCTCACATTAAATCTCTCTCAATTAAATGCACTCTTATAGCGTTATAGCAATCAACAGTATGGGACGTGTTACTAAACCACACACAAATAATATTTTCTTCAGTTACTGCGAGGATTACTCATGAAATAAAACTATGATAAACGAATAAACTCTTACTCGTTTCGAACACTTTACAGGGTTCGTGGTGTGCGAGTCGCCCGCCGAGCTTATCCGTTTATCATAGTATTATTTAACACACTAATATTTATTTATTTTTGTTTTATCATCAATTCATCAGTCGACAGTGCTCGGGCACCCTTAGATGGCGCGATGGCGCGAATGTCCTGCGGGCGATGTGGCACGAATGCCGAGTTGAACCATATCGTAGGGATCAAGATATTTTGACCGCGTTATAGAAACAGGTGCTCGATACGTGTCACTCGCACTATTGTTCTAGCGAATGATCTGAGAATACTACACTTAA
This sequence comes from Thaumatotibia leucotreta, assembly GCA_025490895.1. Taxonomy (NCBI): domain Eukaryota; kingdom Metazoa; phylum Arthropoda; class Insecta; order Lepidoptera; family Tortricidae; genus Thaumatotibia; species Thaumatotibia leucotreta. The sequence continues at coordinate 13,711 of JALPQI010005871.1, read as the reverse complement.
ATAATAGTAGAAGTAAATCACTTTATTGTGCACAGAAAAAGTTTAGAACTTTTTCTGTGCACAATAAAGTGAATTTACTCTTCCAGCTAACCTTTGAGAAATTGAGTAGATATTCGATAGTTCAGATATACCAACTCTCATGATGCACATAAAGAATTAAAACATACTATCACTAAACTAAATGAATAATATAATACACATATAACTGTTATCATACTATACATAAACCACATTATCAACTACTTAAAACTGAGTCAAGCGATATTGTGGCTTTAAGCGGCTATTGCTTGCAGCTATTAAGATGTTGGCTAGCAAAAACACGTTACTTCATGTCACTCAGCTTGCTTTTGATTTATCTTTATTTTCAGTTACCAACATTTTTCAGCTCTTCTGAGGTACCGTGTACGCGCATTCATATCTGCTGCAGGAGAGAACAAGATTAGGACAACCTTTTTTTCACTGCATTTATGTACCAATATAAAAAAGGCTCGTACCATTTTTTTAATAAACTAGAGTAAACTTTACATTTTAAATTCCCATTCATGGGTTGTTTGATATACTGTACAACTTAAAAATGAACCAAACATTCGTTTTGCACAAACATATGCATCGGGAATTGTGGAAACAAGTGCTCCGTTCCTATTCAATACGTGCAGCGAATTATTAAATCGTTTTATGTCTATTTAGGGCCGAATCGAGCGATAATGCTAAATTACGATAGCTACTTACCTACGTACCTACCTACTTAGCTACGTACCTAATGAAAAATCAAGTGTCGTGTAGTAGGTTTAACTACTTTTAATGGTGGCCTAATCTGTGGAGCAGTAATATGAACAGCAAAGGAACAAAAAAAATCAAAATGAATCCAGATAATCAAGTAGGAATATAATAAATCGAACTATTGATGGTAGATTGCACCTAACCGTCTGTTAGCGTTAAATGTACGTCTAAAATGAATCCTATCGGAATTTTCATAATAAGTTGCTGGGTAATGTTGATTCATCATCAGCCTGTGTTAGTCCACTGCTGGACGTAGGCCTCTCCTATTAACTATGCGTATAGACGCATTAGGAGGTAAAAGCCCATAATCGCCACACTGTGCTGGAGGATCGCAGTAATGTGTCCACTATGATGACGCTGCTGCCCATCATCAATCTTATAGAATGGTCAGTAACACTTCAATCCCTTAGTCGACTCGTACGACACCCGCAAGAGGAGTTGGGGTGGTGACAGATGTATTGTTACTGCCGTCACCACACTTCAACGGAAACGGAACTTTGATTAACCTGTCAAATTTGGTTGGTGCAGCCTACCCTTATTCTGTAATTGTATAGTCATCGAAAAATGTGGTTTACCGCTTTTAGCCTTTATTACCGCTGGATCGCTAAACTGAAGTGGCAGTGGGCGGGGCACATTGCGCGTAGAACCGATGGTCGTTGGGACGGGAAGGTTCTTGAGTGGCGGCCACGTACCGGAAGGCGTAGCGTGGGTAGGCCCCCCACAAGGTGGACTGATGACCTGGTGAAGGTCGCAGGAGTCCGCTGGATGCGGGTGGCGCAGGACCAGTCATTGTGGCAATCTTTGGGGGAGGCCTATGTTCAGCAGTGGACGTCTTTCGGCTGATATGATGATGATGACCGCTGGATAGAGTCAAAAAGTGGTAGACCACATTTTTGTTGATTGTACCTAATTTGGCTAGTCACACCACAAGCACCAATCGTTTGTCATTTTAATAATTAAAACGCACAATGTAAACACGTATCATTAAATTACACAAGAACATGATTTAAAATGACAACTCCAGAAATAGAAATGGCAAAAGTCATCTATCTCTAATTCAAGTCACGCTATCATCGTACAGTGGTACATGTGCTTAGCGGTACACTAGAAGGCGTACGGTGCCAAATATGCTCTATAACGGCCACGGCGATCTATGACTGAAACTAACATACAAGCTGTCATGAAATAAACCTTATGTCATATACATAAAGCATAGAAAAGTATAGCAGAAACGCGAGTGAATGGCAAAGTTAGTTGCGGCGTGTAGGTATAACAATTTAGTGGCCTTATAAGGCTTGAAACAGACCGACTTGGCGCATTTTGAGCCGTTATATTGTTTTATCTATCTTTGATTCGCTTATCTATTTCATATTTTATGAAATGTGCTTTTAGTTGACAAAGTCTGTAATTGGATTGAAATGTTTTGAAATTTTAATTAATTAGATATTACGGGACAAAACGACCTTATCACACATGACCTATACAGGGCCTTACTTGCGTACTAAGGCGCTGTGATACAAGTAAGTTATAAAATACAATTAGAAAGATACATTATAAATAGAGGTCCCTAAGTACTAAGTACATCGAATACAAACATAAATATGAATATTTTAGTCAGAACGTTTTTTTTAAATACTTGAAATACTTAGGTAAGCACATATATAACAAAATGCTCACACAGCAACTGACAAATCTCATATTTTGAGTGTATTCAACATACAAAATTAGATACCTACCTATTTTTGGTTCAATGACTTTCAAGTAATTTCTAAATTGTATGACTAATTTACGAAACAACACAAAAAATCGTAGGAGTTACGGAATCCGATAATTAAGCTGTAGCACGGCTCTCGTTGCTTTAACGCCTTCTATTTGTTTGAACATACACCGTATGTTTGACTTACGGTAGGTACCTAATTTAGAGACTTTCTTAAATAAGTACAGTCAAGGGCATTAATATATATACACTTCTCCATACTGATCCCTTACAAATGTGTCTATAATATATTAATGCACTCGACTGTACCTACCAAGTTCATATAACTAGTATTTTCTTATTTGCTGTTTAAAAGCACTCAGAATATAATTAAATCGGCCAAGAGCATGTCGGGCCCTGCTCAGTGTGGGGTTCCATAATTTTTCAAAAACTAATTATTTGTTTATTATCAATAAAAAATATTACAAATTTTCTGGATCCTGCTCATGGATATTGTGCAAGATGTCTTATCAAGCATATTTTCTACATAAATTCCAAATGATTATTATGTGACTCACTGGAAATTTTGTTAATCAAGATTGACTAAGCAAATACTTGAGACTTGCCTTAGTCTAATGTGTCTTGTAATTTTGGTTAAACTCTATTGCTACCGACTGGATTTCTTTTTATAAATCAAACAATGTTCCAATCTCCAAGAGTAGTAGACAGAAACTTATTCTAAAAGTCCAGTCAGCAAATACGCCTACTCAGGATTCATATTTTCTTCTAAAAAGTCGCCTAAAGTGGCTTAACAACTATGGTTGGAATGTCGAACGCCAAAAACATCTAGCACATTTCGCCAACTCAAACAATTAGTTCCCGGCGGCATCTCACAGCGAAGCGGTACTTTTATTCCGCCTAAGATACCCATCACATACGTGAGTGTTGTCCCAAACTCCATGGAACGCATCTATGAACCTCTTTATTACTCTGTTTTAGTCTTTTGTAAGATTTTCTCATAATGATTGTCTTCAAAACGAGCGTTTGCGCCGTCAAAAGTCTTTGTCTAATCGTTGGTACGAATGTTGTTTTGTTTTATGTTGTAGCACGTGTCGTGCTTAAAGCATTTCAGGTAAATACGTTTCAGGTCTTTTACGACTATTTAAAAAAAACATTTTTTTTCTTTGCATCGTCAACATATCACAAAACCACCCCATTTATATCTATAAAGCAGTATAAATAGCAAGCATTGCCAAATCTAAGCCTAGACACGTTCAAGACCCTCGAAAATTTAACACTTGCAATAGAAAAACTCTGGCATTGATCCCGAATGGCATGTTGCCAAAATGGCGTTGAACGACAGTCGATTAAGCAGCTTTGTCGAAGACATATGTCGCTTTAGATTCGTTAGCATATCAATAATTCATAGCGCAATGTTTCGCATCAGCCACCGTTACTTGGAAGCCTTACAATGTTCATTAGTAGTTTAATCGCGGTTTGCTTTGGCAAAACCGCTGGGCCACATAGCTTTGAACAATGATGAGACTTTCCAATTGAAGTGGCCATGCTAGGTACATTGAATTGAAATTATTAAAAATAATTAAATTTATACAATGCGGTGATGAGCATCTCCAAATTCACTCATTTGCCTCTCTCGGACAACGTATGTGTCCACTATTGGTCGTATTTCGGTTGACAAGATATTTTACCCCAAGAGCCCTATTTTAAAACAAGAAACAACAGATATCTAAAGTACCTATATTAAATACTGCATTATTTACTTTGTTGCTTAGCCATTAGGTACTTTTAATGAGTCAGATAAAGTAAGCATAAAAACAATTAGTTGAAACTTAAGACGAAAACTATCGTGATATTTTAAATGCGATTCGGTATAGGTTCGGCTTGTTCGATTTTGACAGTTATTTTATGGAACTGACACATCGCGATTCAGTTTAGGTTCTGCTTGTCAGTTTTTGATAGTTGAAGGGTCTACGGAAAAAACATATCCAGAGCTTAAAAAATCAGGGCACATTCACACCTTATTCTGTTAAAAGTAAGGTGGTTTTTCCTTCTGTAAATTGCCTAAACATGTTCTTTCCGTGGACCCTCCAGTTATTCTATGGACACATTGCGATTCAGATTAGGTCCTAAACTGATTCCATAAGTACTTTATTTATTTACTATATGTATTACACTCGCCCTATTCGCATGTAATGCTTTAGTAGTCTCCTGTCTCTTCGTATTGTTCAACATCTATGATGGTGTTAGTAAGCCGATCGTACTTATACGGTTCGTGTATTGACGATTTAATTACATTTGATCCGGCTATTATTCGATATTGCGATGTGGGTGTCCGATATACGTATGCAAATAGGCACCCGGTATGAAGGCACGGGTGTCGAGGTAGTCTTTTAAATTTCAAATCACATAGACATGCATATTTGCTTAGAGAATGTTTTTAGATCATACTTAGTCTAAAGACATATACTTCGTTATTCTTTCCAGTCATGTTAAGCATGACCAGCTTATCACCATTTCGCTAATGCAATTGATAGTAATACACACTTTGAGTGAACTGATATTGGATAAACTTATTATAATTAGAACACATCATAACCCCAAAGGTCTAACAACAAGCCCACTTACATAAAATTTTCATCAGATGCAGAAATAGGATCAAATATAGCTTCAGAATTTTATGTCCTTGTGAGAACTAGGAAGATTATACAGAGAATTTATTGCATGTTGGTATTAATAAACGTGTAAATGAAGCGTTTAAATGTTTAGTTTATAGCTAATGAAAGTTTGATATCAAAGATGAATCAAGATTAGTTGCACATAAGCCAATTGGAGATTATGCTAATTGAAAAACTACGCAATATTGAATTTAAACCTGATTCTATACCTATAGGTTTAGTAATAGTCTGCTTATTCACGACAAGTGGGAATTCACGTGTGAAAATGATTGGTTTTTATTGTATTATAGCGTGTGTTTACAATTCAGCTATTACTTAGTAAATGTAGGTAAGAGATCTCAACACTGTACAATACCTTGTAATTCGCTCGAAATTGGTATTGTTAAAATATATCTAAATTAATATACAATTACGTACCTAGGTAATTAATGGAAAAATCTAGTTCAAGTTTCTCGAGAAATTTAGCTTTAGTTTAGCTTTTACGTATTTAGCTTAATTCTCTTTAAAACAGTTCTAAAAAATTGCGCATTGTACTTTGGGCTTGTTCAATAATCATGTGAACATATTTTAGCGATCACAGGATTTTCGAACGAGCCCTTTGATAACGAAGACCTAGGCTCCCGAAAACATGTCGCGCATAGTAACTGAGGCGTACCTGAGTTTACCCGTTCATGTTTTATTATTAATACGTATTATGTCTCACCACATTTTAAAGCAATCAATGCCAACGTAAGTACCTATTTAACAAGTCTTGTGCTACATAAATAATCGTAGTATGTTATACACGACCATCCCTGTAGATTCTAATTGATGGTTTGTGTCGAAGCATCTGTTTCCAACCAGCAAAGCAGTGAATAAATCACAAGTCTGTAATTCACCGGGCGGTACACATCCATTAGACGCCAGAATTTTCGCCATCGAAAATGCATTTTCCAGTTCATGTTACATAGCCTGCATTTAAGTTAATTATGGGATTACATTGGGTTGCATTTAAAGTGGTATTTTGGTAATATAATAGTCAGATGGCACGCCCGATAAGTGCGAACCCAATACTTGGAAAGCTCAACTCATTAGGCATTCGGGTCGCAGAAGCGTATTCGGGCGAACAAATGAATATAATAATTATGTGGATGGATTAGACGGAATTAACGGTGAGAGGTGGTTGATGCCTGGTTTTTATTATATTTTCAACACATACAGAGCAATCTTGACAGTAGGTCTAGCTCAGGCGCCATTCTACAATCGTATACGATACGCGAAATTAATAGATGTATGAGAATGACAGATTAGAACGAAAAATCACGTCACCATTTCCATACAGTATGGTCACGTGATTTCTCATTTGAATGTAATTTTAATACATTTATGACATATCGCTTACCGTGCATGTGATTGCAGATTGACATCTTGGCATGCAGTTGTTTGTATTGAAAGGTCTACATCATCTGATACGAAATCTAGTATGTAAGTTAAATATGCAAAATACAATTAGAATATCTCATCAGCATAGGCTGAAATAATTCAGTACACTGCTGGACGTAATACCCCTAGTCGCCATCACGTTGGGCATAGTGTGCCCATTATACCCCCATTATCCATTATCTGCCCATTATCTTATATAGGCCATTTTAGTTTATTTAGTTACTGGTGAAATTTCAAGCAAAGCTAAGAGACTTCTGGATGTAAGCTACTTCGCACTTAATAACACCAATGGGTGTTATTAAGTGCATGATATGGATATCATTCAGGAACAAAATAATATTCGTGCTTGCCGTTCTACATATTAAGCACGGTATTTCCTGAGTCACTAATAAGTACTAATAACCTAGCACATACCGCATATACAGATTAAGTCATGGGTACTGAGCAATTTTTAGTATGGGACCAACCCCGAAATTGCGAAGTAAAATACTTTCTTTACAAATTGGTTACCTGATATCGAGAATTTGTATGGGATAGTTTTTTTTCGTGCTTTCGGGATTTGTCTCATACTAAAAGTTATTCAGTATGACTTACATATTTATACGGAGTATGCAAGGTTATAAGCGACTAAGGAAACACCCTGTATAATTGTATATGCCCTCATTTATCAGGATTTTAACCCTGGACCTCCAACTACTACAAACAAATAATGATCAATCTAAATTGGGTAACAGGGACTTACCCATGGTTGACTCAACCGTCTTAGGAAACTAGCTATACGTGCATTGTTTAATTATAAGATAATTTCGCGTTTTCCTTAACAGTTGTCTGATGTAAAGTAGCTATAGGTAAAAAACCTCGCATCGTTTATTTGGAACTTACGTCAAAATGTAGAACTCTGATATCGTCAGTTAACAAGCAAAACTCACTAAGTAACAAATACCTACTTGAAATAAAGCTCTTATCATAGTTCTGATTTAATAATGATTGCTAAGAGTAGTGACAGTTTTTATAGTAAATTTCGCTTGTCAGCCGACGATATATTAATTGTAATTTATTAACCGACTTCAAAAAAGGAGGAGGTTCTCAATTCGCCTGAGTTTTAGTTCTATTTTATGTATGTTATACCTGATAATATCTACGAGAATCGTGAACCGATCCTAAAATTTCTTTTTGTGATCGAACATGTATTAATTACCTCGAGATGGTCCCGTTGGCACCAAGTTGGGGTCTGATGATGGGATCTTGGAGAAATCGAGGGATCTCTTCAAATTTTATAGGTACATGTACTCCTTTCTAAAAATACACGCGCTTTATAAAATATCCTCTTTTGGTAATTTTCATTCGTTTACAAGATTTTGCATTCAGAAAGTAGGATTTGAGGAAACCAATGATGGAAACAAATCCGGGATCTTGAAAAAATCGGTTGAAGTTTTCATTTGTTGATTATAATGGAATTACCTCGTTATTTTTCCACAATCTTAAGGGCCTTTATCATCGCCGTGTTGTTTCATCATCCAAAGATAGCGATCATTTTATGTGACAGATATATTTATCCGAGGATGGTTAAACAGGCCGTAAGCCGTCCGTAGCATAATAAATCGTCTGTTTTAATAATTTTACTGGGGGCTACTACGATCTACTAATGCGATTCAGTATAGGTTTGCTGCTTGTCAATTTTTGACAGTTATTCTATGGAACTCACACATCGCGATTCAGATTAGGTCCTAATCTCTGATCTGAATCACGATGTGTCGGTTCCATAAAATAACTGTCAAAAACTCACAAGCAGATAACCTAAACTGAATAGCATTAAGAGATCATGGTAGGCCCCTGAATTATAGCATTAGTAAATTTATACACATAATTGATTATATTTATTGGGATAATAATTTGTGTCAGAACACTTTGCTTCGGCAACATTTCAACACCTTCATCAGGTCGATTAGACCCGATACCGGAGTCAGGGTCAATGCTTTTATCTGTAGGTAAATCGTGTAATTCATATGTCGTAGATGTGAGTTCTTTTGTATTCCAGTATCTTTTTTGATATAATCACCAAATTAAAAAAGTTGAAAACCGACTTCAACCGATTTCTCCAAGATCCCATCATCAGACCTCGACTTGGTGCCAACGAGACCATCTCGGGGTTATATCTGTTCGATTCAAAAAAAATATTGAAAATAGGTTCTCGATTCTCGGAGATATCGAGTAACATAGATACAAAAACAAACAGTCGAATTGAGAACCTCCTCCTTTTTTGAAATCGGTTAAAAATAACTTCATATTAGGACGTTTGTTTAAATGTAAGTATTTTAGTAGATTTTGATTCGGCAATACCGTTAAAAAGTAGCTTAACATGTATTTTTAGAAAGGAGTACACAATTAAAATGCCCGTCAAAGTCACAAACAGTTTAAGAAGCATAAAAACCACGTTTTCCTTATTTTATTAGTATTCTGCAAGCGACGCGAGTAAAGAAATTTGTGACCTCCGAATGGGATGAGTCATTTTAGTGGTCATTATGGGTATAAAGTTCTAAGTACCTCACGGAATAGTAATCGAGGCTACTTATATGATACTATTCAACGACAAGAATGCGCAATACATTTCATTATAATTAAGGAAATCTATGTAAATAGTTATTTAAAATTTAAACATGTCCATACATACAAAATATTGGTTAGCTTTTACGCATTACGAATATTTTGTAACTTTTTGCAAAAAATCGTGCTGAAATCACAAGCTTAATCAAGTGAAGAATGTTGTACCTAGTAGTGCCTAAAACAGTAGTACCGAGACACGATTAACTTAAAATAAAATAACGTTAAATAAGTTGAAAATCTGTGGCATTATTTATTTTAGCTATCTGTCATAAATAATTAATATAAAAAAAAACATATCTTGGGACATCTTACACAAATCGACCTAGTCCCACGGTTAAGTTCAGTCAAGGCTTGTGATGAGGCATATTTATACTTATAATAGATATGACCAAAGAAAAAATATTTATCATAAATAAATACATAAAATGCCCTCATCGGCATTCGAACCCGGAACCTCCAGCTTCGTAGGCAGGGCCACTAGCAACTAGGCTACGGAGGCTGTCATGTAAATGAATAATTTTTCAGAAAATATATGTTAGGTAAGTATTATTGCAGTTATCCATAGAACGGAAATTTAAAAAAACGCACGGAAAAAGTTGATTCACCCAAATGTAAGCCGAATAATTATTGGTAACCAGCATTAACGAAATAAGAAAATTATTTAAAGCAGTTTTATTAAATTTCTCTGATTACTTGCATTTTTAGGGAGGTACATCTGTAATAATCGAAACAGTTTTGACTTTTGAGTAGCAATATCACCCATTGTAATCGCAGGTCGTAAAGAAGATTTCATTGAAAATTTAATATCACAATCACGTCAAACGGTTGACCGTCTTAGAATAACAAAACTGGTTCAACCTACTATCGTTTAAAAGGCAGTAAACAAAATTATTTCGACCCACGCCAGCAATTAGTTCGGCTAGTACAAATCGGATGTTCCCTCGTACTGAATCACAAACATATATTGGAATAGATCACTCGAAAATCACTGTCTAAAAAATGTTGTTCTATAGGACACATTTGCTAATGCCGTGATTGTATCTCAAAAATGTCATTCAAATGATATTTATTTAGTACAGATGGTGCCTTTTTTAAGCGCTAATGCGAGAAGTGGCTCATTATACGTCAGGTCCAAAACTTCAGAGGGCCATTTCTACTAAAAAACGTTGTACGAGATACGTGCAAAAAGGAAATTCGTAACTCGTGTCGATTTAAAACACACACGGTCGTGTTTTAAAACATCGCCACTTGTTTCGAATTTCATGTTTTTGGCACTTGTGTCGTAATGTATTCTTTTCTGTGTGTCAGTTCTTACAAATATATTAATAATAAGAAATTGTATGAAGGAGTATTTGGACAACTCATTCCTCAGCCAGGGTTGGTATCTAAGCTATAATAAAAAGAGTACTAAATTAATTATTTACTATCAAAATATTATCAAACCTTATATACTTAAATAACGTAAGTAAATAATATTATTTTAAATTGTTTGAGTATCACGTTAGTTATAATTCTAAAATCAATTATCTCTCTGATAATCGGTGTCGGTAGGTAGTCGAAAAACAAAACCATCCCTGTTGCATCGCCTAATTCTAATTGTTTTTTTATTACTTTATTGTGAACTACATATCTTTTTTAATTGTATAAATTTTGTTTCAGCAATTCAACTGCACTCATTTATTACTGTAAGGTTGTGTTTTTTTTTTTAATAAATAAATTAGTTTTAGATGCGATGTCTCTTCAGATATATATCTGTATACTGAATTAAAACCCCGCACGCCACGCAAATGTGAATAATTACGTATTTAATAATGCTTTTGTTCTCGGAAAGTCGACGAGAAAATTCAAGTAATTCAATTGTGTTTAAGACTGTTTAATTCGAACAGGGAAGCATGCTGCATGCTTTCTAGACCTGTTGTTTTAAAAAAATGCTTTGGATAAAAAAGCGAACCTTTGTTTAGAATTATTGAAATGTCTGCACTTATTTTGTTCGGCAAGTGAAATCACGTGAAGGTGGATTTCCACCAAACGAGCGAACGGTCTTTCTATCGCCCACTCTACGAAGTCAACGAATTTCGACGAATTACGTTTTGTGTACCGAATAAATTTCGTAGAGTGGGGATAGAATGAGAATTCGCTCGTTTAATGTGAATCCACCTTTAAGGTGCATGCAGACCAAAAGAGCATTCGCTGTTCTATTCCCCTACTCTACGAAATTCGATCGTTACACAAAACGTGATTGGTTGATTTTGTAGACGGGGGATAGAACAGCGAATGCTCTTTTGGTTTGAATGCACCTTTAGATACATGCCTTCACATTTCATACAGACTTCTGTGTAAGTGCGGTCAATGAAAATGATTACGATATTTCTATATTCTATACAGGATGGAAAAATAAGTTCTTTCCCGCTGGCGTGAGGTTTATGGAAGCAGAATAAACCCCTTAGGGGTTTTGTTTTGAAAAAAGTTCAAGTTTTTGACGTAGTAGTTCTATATAGTTTCTGATCTAGTAGGAAGCTACGTATTAAAAAAAAACGACGCTTCCGAAACTTCCAAAAACGTCCTAGGGTTCCAATTCCGAGTCCAAAAACCTTACAGACAACGGAAATACACTTATTTGTATACATATATAAATGCAAATGTCTCACTGCAACTCATCAGCGCAGACAACTACATCACTAGTCGACTAGTAGGACTAGGTCGATTTGTGTAAGATGTCCCAAGATATTTATTTATTATTTATCAGAAAAAAAATATTTTTTATAAGATTGTTTGCATAATCTACATATCCCTATGGATCGGAGTTGTCATCGCACGGTGAAATCGATGCATCCATCAAATAACGTGATATCATAATAAAAAAAACTTACCTATTTATAATGTTAATATTTTCTTTGATAAATTTCCTAAGCATGATTATTAATAAATTAATGAGTATGATATTATATTTATAATAGTTTTAAATTTGTACATTTGGTCAAATAAATATATTTGTTCTTGATGAGGATGAGTATGATGTGGTCGTTCAACTTCATAGCTGTCTTAACGTCTTACCGTGCGATTGTGAAAATGTGTAACTACACAAAATGAGGAGCGAGTTTGAAAAATTCAAATGCTAAGTAAAGTAATTTTGACGTTAGGGCCTTATCACACTTGCGATTTACAAGCGATTTGAAAGCGAAGCGTACGCGCGGCGTGTTCGTCGCGTGCCCGTAACCGATTCGCTACGAGTGCGTCGCGATTTTGCCGCCATCTCATAACGAATACGCTGCGCAGCCGTCAGTAAATCACTCAGAGTGATCTGAGTCTTGGACAGACATTTATAAGATTTATTATTACATAATAGATTCCAACTCTTGACGCGGCAAACTCGCTGCGCAGTCGCGGCGTATTCGTCACGCGGTCGCGGCGTAATCGCGACGCCATCGCGGCGAGTTGGTTGTGGGCACGCGACGAACACGCCGCGCGTACGCTTCGCTTTCAAATCTCATTTATTAGCTTCTTGAAATTTCTACAGAACCCGAACTAAACGCGTCACTCAAGCCCAGCAGGTTGCGCGTGAGTGTTAACTAGGTGCAAATTTCGCTCTAGTTAACTTGTAAATGCCGAAGATTGGTTCACACGAGCAAGTAAGTATACATACATACCTAGTGTTGCTATGCGTCCAGATAAAGCCGGATATCTGTCCGGCCTTTAGGTTTGGTAACCCTATATTTTTTAGGTATCTCTTCAACTATTTTTCAGTCGATTTACGATCTTGACTATAAATTGTAACTGGTTTTGTTGTAGGTACTTAGGTATAACAAGCTAGAACATTTTTTAGTCAAAAAAATGTGTATAAGATAGATAGAATCCAATTTAATATCAAAATATATTATCAGAAAATTACTATATTTAATCCTATATATCGTCCTATTACTGCAAATACCGACTAAGTAAAAAAAAGTGATTTTGAGATAATGCGATTTTAATGTTTGGAGGTATATCTTTACATAAAAAAATTAAGATATTTACAATCTGTATTTAGAATTTTATAGCCTATATTGTCTAGTTTACTATTTAATCGTGAAAATTATTCAGTCTGTATTTGATTGACAATAAAAATGCTATTTTAATAAAACAGTCGCAAACTTAGTTGCTTTTTCCTGTAGAAATATATTTTTGTTTATTTCTCTTATCAATACATCTAGAACAACATATTCCTTTGATTAAGCTTTGGTTGACATGTACGTTTCTTATAAATCACGATATGATAAAAAAAAGTCTCCGATTTTTAAGTTATTACAAAATTTACTAAAAATCCACAATGACTTAATCGGTTTTATCTGTAGGAAATGTAGAAGTGTCTTCGTTTAAGTCTCAAATCTTCAAATTATCATCACTAATCACAGTATTTTACTGACAATAAAGCATTTTTGGAAGCCTCCTAACCCTTAATAATACATAGTTTTAGGTTTTGTGTGAAAAACACTAAATAAAAAAAATTAAAAAACAACGAACTTCACCAGTTTTT